>CABHPH010160766.1:9756-41004 GCA_902168325.1 Peromyscus nudipes | reverse complement strand
GATTGTATTGAATCTATATATTATTTTTGCTAGGTACTCCTTTTTTTCTATATTAATTGTACCTATCCATGAACATGGGAGATATTTCCAACTTCTGATATCTTTCTTCAGTGAATTGCTTTTCTTCATACAAGTCTTTCTTTTGCTTGGTTAGAGTCACCCCAAATAGTTGCTGTTTGTTTGGTTTGGTTTTGTTATTGTGAAATGTCTTATTTCCCTGATTTCTTTCTTATTCTGTTTGACATTTTGATATAGTAAGGCTAACAATTTTTGTGTATTAATTTTGTTCCTGCAAAAGGATATACTTGTTTATGCTAAACCACCTTTCCAAATCTTTGTCCTTTATGAAAGGTCAACGAAAAACCATGGCATCCTCGCATATGTATGTATCACATGTATTTCATTTTTGTCTTGAAGATTAAATACTATAGTGAATGTGGAAGGCTGTCTATAAAGAAGGAAATATTTATATATGTGAGTCATTATACAGAGTGATTATTATTCAGAAACAGAATTAGTAAATCATTTAAAATTTTATTAGAAGTAATATAATCAGACTTCTTAATAGATGTTTTCATTATTGAACTTCATTTAAAAATATTGCCTTTCATTAAATACCAGAAACTACTCACTGCCAAAATGCTAAGTAAAATACAATGATTCTTAGCTTTTAATGCCAACAGAATGTAATATTATTTCTTAGATCTTGAAAAATGGTATTTGTCACTCCCCATTTCCTACTTTGAAGGGCATATACATTAAAAGATGAATATAAATTGTACCACTCTGTTCTTTTCTACATATTTCATGAATTAATCAGTTGAACTGAGACGTGTTTGTGCCGATCACAACACTCAGTACTTAAAAATTCATAGCTGCATGCTAGCTTTTTGAAAGACAGCCATAATTTAGTGTTACACTTGAATAAATTACACACTATTCAAGAAATGTTGTTTATCATTTTAAAAATTAGGCAACTAATTCTCCCTCGGGAGGAAAAAGTTGATTTTCTGTTTACTGAAGTTAATTAAAGTGCAAAGTTGTAATTTTCTCCCTCTTTGCTAGACAGGAAGTTATTTTAATTTTCAGTGTATATTAGTCATTCCAGTACAATGTGCATAATATTTTGTCTTTTATTAGTCAGCATTTCAGTATAAGACTTTGCCTAGACTACAATGTTATTTGCTTTACTTTGTATTCCTAATGATAAAGAGTGCAAAACACACAGTACATTCAACACACACCACTTAATATTACAAACACTGAACTATTATTTAGAGTCAAGTTTGAGTTCAGTAAATATCTTTTTTTTTCTGCAGAACAGGACAGTGACTTAACCTTAGTGTATTCTAATATCCTTTATCATATTGAAAGGCTAATTAGGAAAAGTATGCAATGAGCTTTAAGAGACATTTGAAAATAATTTATGATCGTTTCTGCCTGAAATAGTAATAAGATAAATGTAGTAAGATATGATAGTGAACACAAGCCAGTGAGAATGTCCAGTATCTTGTTCAGTACTCGGGTCAATGCAAATATTAAGATAATAGAAACATAGGCAAAATACATGAGCAGAAAATTTCAAGAATATATAATGAAAATTATTTGTCTTATTATTCAAGATGATTGCTATGAAAAGATGTTGAGTCTTCTTCACAGTGGACGCATGCCATAGAGACCATCCAGTATTGTTTTCAGAACTCAGAAGGACTCAGGTTTTTTGATAAGTTCCTGTTCTGTATTGGCAAGCATGACCTTATTTTATATATAATATATATTTATTTTTTTAATTTTTCTTTATTAAGAAATTTTCTACTCACTCCTCATGCTATCTACAGAACCCCCTCCTCCCTCCTCACACCCCCTAGCCCTCTTTCCCAAGCCACCCCGCATCCCCACATCACCCAAATCAAGGTCTCCCATGGGGAGTCAGCAGAGCCCAGCACACTGAGCCTAGGCAGGTCCAAGCCCCTTCTCACTGCAAAAAGGCTGTGCAAGATGTCAGACCACAGGCACCAGATTCCCAGAAGTCAGTGAATATATTAATTAAAGCTACACAGTTCAACTTTGTGTCCATATAAAAAGTTTATATTTGCCGGGCGGTGGTGGCGCACGCCTTTAATCCCAGCACTCGGGAGGCAGAGGCAGGCGGATCTCTGTGAGTTCAAGGCCAGCCTGGGCTACCAAGTGAGTTCCAGGAAAGGCACAAAGCTATACAGAGATACCCCGTCTCGAACCCCCCCAAAAAAGTTTATATTTAAAAACTATGTGTATATTAACAAATTTGGTTTAGAAATTAGGGCATCACATATCTTTTCCCTCATGAATTTCTAATTTAAAAATAACACATAATTGAGTACATATTATTGGTGCATAAACTGAGTACATATGAGCATCAGAATAACAAAATCAAAGTTACAAAAGAATAAAATCATTTTTTCATCTCTTGAGTTAGATGAAAAATATGTCTCATTGGAGACATAGTAGATGTTTCATTAAGAACAACTCTATGCCACTGAATAGTAGTGGCACATGCCTTTAACCCCAGCACTAGGAGGCAGAGGCAGACAGATCTCTGAGTTTTAGGCCAGCCTGGTCTACAGAATGAGTGCCAGGACAGCCAGGGCTACAAGGGGAAACCCTGTGTTGAAAAACCAAAGAAAGAAAGAATGAGTGAAAGAAAGGAAGAAAGAAGGAGCTCTATGCCAAATTAAATAAAATGATATCACTAAATGAATTGTGTTCACCAAAAAAAAAAATACTTCTTTCTACATGGAAATTTACTATCATGGAATGTATCTAAGATCCATTCATTTGTACGAATGGTTTAGCAATCATGTGATAACATATTGACAAGTTTGCTAATAAATTAAAAATAAGATTTATTTTTTTATATTTTAAAAGGTGTTTCTATTTTAAACATTTTTGGAGTACTATTCTGATAATTCAGACTTTCTTAAAGGTCAAAAAACATTAGAGTATGAACGTAAAAAAATTAAAAAAAAAAACAGGTTAGGAGAACTGTAAATCCTGGCAACTACCTAGAGGAAGAAGATGGAGAAGATGAAGAGAGAAACCATCCCCTTGTAAGTAGCCACACAAATGAAAGTGAGAGCAAGGGGCTGCAGAGAGGTAAGAAAGCCCACCAGGACAGAGAATGTGATTCAAGCAATGTACAATTGCAGTGCAATGACCATCAAAATACACACAGTAATCCTGACAGAAATCACTTTAGCAAAACAGAGAAAGAAGAAAAGAAGGAAACTGTATACTTTTTCAGATAGCTCAGAAATGTGGGCCAATTTAATATAGCTAGGTAACCGAAGATTCACAGGGCAGTGACAGCCAATTCATACTACTTTTAGAATCAAGTAAAATGAGCAAATAATCGAACAGCTAATTTTAGATTCAATTACTAAGTGGGTCTTAGACCAATGTTACAAATTAAACCATTAAGGCAAATGACAATCATTAGCTTCAATGTAAAATTAACATATTTCATCCTGTGAAAGGTGTTCCACGCCATTGAACATGCTTGCAGACTGTGTCTTTGGACACATCACTGTGGAGTGGTTACAATGGCATCTGTACTTTGTATGTTCACTTGGGGATAATTTGATGAGACATGAAATTTCATCTCTGTTGAAACTTCAAAAATTTAATTGTAAAGAAAAATGCAAAGCAGTTAAAATATATATCGATATCAGTTAAATCTCTAATCCTCATTCCTAGATATTAGGGATGGGTAGAGTTTAGAAGCAGGATATATGAGATATGGATCAAGGACTCCAGGAGAAATATTTACGCTGGGAAAAAAATACCACTTGGCTAGAAAAAAATAATTGGTTTTGTATTTTAATCATACAGTGTAGGCTCTATCACAATTTATATACTAAAGTCATATCTTATAAGCACATGTAGGTGCCAAATAGGAGCCTCCAATGACTATGTCCTTATCAATCAAGGTATATCTCTAACTTTAGTACAGAAACATCAATTTCAAGTGAAGAATGGCAGCATTGGCTGAATCAGAGTGCCGGTTCAATCAGTCAGTGAGTTTGTGTTGATAGAAATTACAGGATGGTATCCCCAAGATGAAGGAGCTACATCAGCAAAGTACCCCAAGGCCAGTTATGTCTTGAGACAGTGCAGAATGTTACTGGAATAGTTACAGCTGAAACAGTGAGTAACATCGGATAGTAGCCTGGTTTAAAAACTGCCAAAAAAATTCCCAAAGCTAGAATCACTCGATTTCTCAAGAGTTGATTATACAATTCTTATTAATTAGCCAAGGCATTCACTACATAATCCAGTATGATGTGTGTATAAGTGTGTGTGTGTGTGTGTGTGTGCATTTTCATGTGTGTAACTGTGGTTTTGAATAGTCCATAGCATACTTATGCAGGTGAAAAATAAACCCATTCTTCCTTAAGTTGCTAATATCCATCTGTTTTACCACAGCACCAGGAGAAACAAATGAGAGAGAAACCAATGAGTTTTCTGGGTTTTGTTTACAGTAGCATTGTTGAAGTTCTATGGAGAGAGCAAACATCTGCATAACCGGGAATTTACACTGTAGCATTTTTGGTGACTTCCTAAAACCCACATAAATGGAGTGTTCCTTTAGTTATCTCTCTGCCTTTTATATACTCTAGCATCTCCAGAGAAAATGCGCAGCTCAAGCAGGGTTACATGAAGCTAGAAGGATCTGTGTAGGATTAAGAAGTTGGTTCAAATGGCTTTTCCATCCATCCTCTTATGAGAGAACATCAACAACCCTCCTTTTGAGGATCTGCTAGAGGCATAGTTGGTCCAGTGTAGAAGAAATGGCCTTGTTGTGCCTGATGAACAGCATTTCACAAGAGTATATTTGTCACATTAATACTTAGAAATCGAAATTTTAAAAGTGATTCTACAGAAAAAAATATTTTAACGCCTGAGAGAAAATAGTTTATTCTATAAAAGATAGACACAATTAAAACAAATATTGAGTAATATTTTACAGCATTGAAATGGGTAATTCAGTCTTTTATGAAAAGCTCTTTATTGAAGGGAAGATATGATAAAATGCCAAGCAAACCAAACCTGAGAGACTACATTACAGCAGTAATAGGAGACTCTCTCCAGACAGATGGGCTCATAATTCACCGTGGTGTGGAGCCAAATGAGGCAATGTTTTTACGTATCTGAAATCCTTTTATTTCAAATAAGCCTTTGTTCTGAGCAAATTATGTAGTGAATGAATTTACCAAATTTTCATAACCAGCTGTTGGCAAATAACAACAAAACAATCCAATCAACAAGTGAACAAAATTCCCAACAAAATAAACACAAACACTATCTGTAAATTTCTTCCCTCTCCTCCCCTCCCGAGGAATCAACATTTTCTAAAATCTTTAAATCTTTAAAATTAACTTGTTATTAGACTATGAGACGAACATATTTTTACAAATTTCTCTTAAAGATTGATGTAATTTTGATGCATTTTTGAGAAATAATTTCATGAAATACAGACTGTCTTCAAGTGATCCTATGCATGCACATACACAAATAGAACATAAAAATTTAATTCAGAAAATATATGCTAATAAGCATGGGGTTTTCCAGTTTAATTTTTCAAAAAAATTAATTATGAAAACAGTAGCAATACATTCTACTGTGTTACAAACAGCAACATGGCTGACTGTGCAGAAACAAAAGTGATAAGTGGTTATGATAATATTCCAGGTTAAGTGATCAAATATCACGAGAAAATATATATTACAAATTGCTGTGGGATGGTCTGTATGTCAAATTGCTCTGATTGGTCAATAAATAAAACACTGATTGGCCAGTGGCCAGGCAGGAAGTATAGGCAGGACTAACAGAGAGGAGAATTAAGAGAACAGGAAGCTGAGTGAGGGAGACACTGCCAGCCGCCACCATGACAAGCATCATGTGAAGATGCCGGTAAGCCACGAGCCACGTGGCAAGGTATAGATTTATAGAAATGGATTAATTTAATATGTAAGAACTAGATAGCTAGAAGCTTGAGCCATTAGGCCAAACAGTTTAAATATTATAAGCATCTGTGTGTTTATTTTATAAGTGGGCTGTAGGACTGCCGGGACTTGGCAGAAGCTGGAGAGAAATTCTCCAGCTACAACAAATCACATGACAAATCTTCAAAGATGTATTTTTCAGGTGATTTTGTCTGTCCTGAATCTTCTGTGCTTTCAAGTGAATTTTAACTCTCCACAGCATCCCATGTGCTGTGCACAGGAACTACTGGCTCAGTTATCTTACTTTTGACCTCACCTCTTATCATGGGAATCTTGGGATTTAGGACCAGGTCACCACATTTAGATTCTTTATTATGTATCCTCAGGGTTGAATGCAGGACCCATTAGCCATCTCTTGGCCTTAACAATGTAGGATTTTAGACAAGAAACTGAATATATGGTAACTCCACTCAGTATCCTTTTAATTAGTTTAGAATTGTTCTCATCCATTCATCTAACATTTTGAAGATATGAAAGAAACATTTACTACTCTAGTAAAGCAATTTTAAATTATACATGTAGTTGTAAATTCAACTGCACAACCATTTATGTTGTAATTATAATCATTTTACAAAACATAATAACTTTGCACTACATTATGTAAATAATTAAAAATCCTCATTTGTAAAATTTGTTATGGTTTGTGATCATAACAACAGTTTATGACATGGATGTTGTCATTATTTATAATAGCTAGAATTATTCTGCTTATAACTCTCATCTATTTCCAACTCCAAACATCTTTATCATAGAAAACATTTAAATATAATCTTTTAAAATTGCTTATCAGGTAATGTAATATATTTTCAAACATTTTAATCTTCTTGTTGTTACTTCAATCAACTCCAGCAAACATCTTTTTTTTTTTGGCTACAATGTTTCAGATATTTCTATTTTTCTTAGAAAAGTAGTTCTTTGGAAAGAATTAGTTCTACTGTCTTACATTCCCTTCTTATTGCCATAGCCAACTTTTCTCACAAATTACTTCCTCTTTCATCATTTAAACTATAGTGTACTTGTGATTTTATATAAAATATTATGAAATTTAAAAAAATTATGGCTTTTTTTATTTCTTTTGAATATCTTCCTCATTGTGAAAAGGCAATAATCCATATTTCTCACCAATACTATTAGATTATCTTTACAAGTATACAATTTCATCCAACTGGAGACAGTTTAATTATATGAACAGCACAGCAGCAGGGCATGAAAAGGATACTTTTCTCCATTTAACTAATATAGCTCTCTGAATACTTCTTTTTCTGGTCTTCATGAGATCATCAGTCCTGACCATACTGTAGATTGAGTAACTATTGTTGGGAGCCCTGAAGCCTAGTTTTGGACCAGTATATAAATCTTTGTCCAACAGGTCTCCAAACAAGACAAAAGCCCACAGGAGAAGTCTCACTTGGCAAGGACCAGTGGACTTCCGGACAGCATGGAATGCTGCTGGGACCATGAAGCCTGCATGCTTTCTTTTCTCTCATAATATTGATGATACTCTTAGATGGTTTTCAGTGTCACTTTGTCAATCATGCATGGGACAAATGTCTAAAGGTTTACATCACTGCATAAAGTATCAGCTACAAAAAGCACAGGCTGTGCACAGCCATGAAGCCATACAGGGTGACCAGAACCAACATTATATTCTTTAATTAAGCAAAGGAAGCATTACATTTTGTAATTTAATTTACATGAGGATCAAAGAATTAACCCATTTTATCTTATTCTTTCCTCTTTATTTAAATGTTAATTTATTTGACAATTTAAACTGGAAGTCAGCAATCTGCTCTTTGTGGTAAAAGACCACACAGTAAAGGTTTCAGGCTTTTTGGTGAGTACATGTCCCTACCTTATAATCTTTTGATTTATAATAACCCTTTCAAATGCCAATAAACATTCTTTCCTCAATAACAGTAGAAAGTATTGAATGTCTGTTGGCCAAAGTCAGCAGCCTGCCAAATCCCAGTCCAAACAACACAAGAACAGTCTAAATAAATTTTATTTGTGCTACATGCTTCACATTCAGACATATCTTAAGAAAATAAAAATCATGTTAAATCTTTTTTATGATGTATAAATCCACTCTACGGATAAATTCCAAAGTGTAGAATCCAATCTATAATTATCTATCTATCTATCTATCTATCTATCTATCTATCTATCTATCTATCTATCATCTATATACATATAATCTATATGTGCATATAGATAAGGTGTGTATGTGTATACTAAGCAGGTATTTAAATGTATTAAGATACTCTATAATGAGTGGGTTGCAGTACTTAAAAATTGTATGTATATAAAATGAGTTAAAAGAAAGAAAAGGGAAAGGAAAGGGCATGATAGTTCCTAGGTATGGTGGATGGAAAAGTTTATTGTAGACATATGAAGAGAGCATTGTCAGAGACAGGGACTTCTGTGAGAGTCCAGAGTGAACATAACCAGACTCAAACGGACCAAGTAGGGAAAAGGGGAGGGGAAGAGAGAAGGGAGAGAGGGGAACCAGGTGCAGCAGCCAGGAAGCCAAAGGTCCAAAAAGGGGGACAAGTAACCAAAATGTCTGGATTATATAGGGAAGAGCCTCTGGGAGAAGGGCAGCAAGCCCCTGGGCTGGAGAGTTCTGGTTAGAGGGCAGGGTATGCCAGCCACACCTTGTCCTGTAGCAGGTAGGGACTGAAGATGCTGGTCAAATCTGGCTGAGAGGTCCAGCTTTGATATGTTAAATGGGCATCTCAGCCATTTGTCCTGGGTTTGAACTTAACATTGTGTGTGTGTGTGTGTGTGTGTGTGAGAGAGAGAGAGAGAGAGAGAGAGAGTGTGAGAGTGAGAGAGAGAGAGAGAGAGAGAGAGAGAGAGAGATGCACTAAAGGAATCAATAATTGAATTAATAAGAAAGTCTGATCATTAACATCCTCATTTGTCAATACAAGCACAACAGTATACCTATATGTACTAAACTCATGCCAGGAAGTATGAATGAAGATCTAATACTTTCTAGAATGGTAAATTTGAAGAAAGGGTTAAGATAATTTAGCAAAACATTTAACATTAGACTTGACACATTATATATATTCAATCAGTATAAATTTGTTTATAATTCTTATAAAGAAAAAATGATTATGTGGACTTGAAAGCCAATTGATTCAGTTTCATAGTATTTTATATAAAAGTTATAAATACCTACAGTTTGCATTTAAATGAACCTGAGTTTTTCAGAAATCCTTCTTTCATTTGCTGCTGTCATTTTAAATCACACACCCAGTTAGCTGATGCTATAGGAACAAATATTTCCAGAGACATTTTATCAGTGATCCAAAAGATTTGTCTCATACATCAATATATAACTAATATGAATAGTATTTCATGTACATAGAAAACAATGTAATTGCAAGGAGCAGCCTGAGACAAGACCCATATCATCATGAAGTAACAGAGTCAATATTCAAGAACAGAAAGAAAGTACTTCCAGAAGACACAGAACTCAAGAGAAGGAGGGGGACAGGAATTATAGGAGGAAGAGGAAAACAACAAGTGGCCGTCATAGAAGGAAGGAGACAAAGTCGGCGAGGGGACAGGGTAGTAAAAAGTTCAGTAATTCAGAGCTCTGACATTGTATATTAATTTAACTTTCAGATGATGGGCAAATCATAAGCTGAGTGAATCAGAAAATATCTGATGTAGTAGTAGAACTTACGAAGGCTCTTTTAAAGTATAAAAGAGCCATCAGCCATCTGGTAAATGGAGGCAGACACTATGACAGGTCAAAGAAATGAGGTGCTGAGAAGATAAGAGCTATGCCAGCAACCCAGGGTGATCAGTAAAGGAGATGAATGAATTTCTCCAAAGAGAATTTACTTGGAAAACCATGAAAAATACAAGATTACAGTGTGATTCTAGAATACAAAAGTGTTGAAACACAAGTGATGAACACTAGACTTGCATTTCTTCAAAAATCTTAGGAAAATCTTAGAAAACCAATTAGCATTTTTGTTTGTTCTGAAAATATTTCATCGTAAGAGCAAGACTTAAAAGGTATTCTGTTTTTATTCTTGATTCTGTTTTAGTAGATTTAAGATGTCATGAATTGTGGTGATATTTATTTTAGATGAAGCAAGTGATTTTAATATATACCAATAGATTTATTTCATTCCTATTAAGAATGAGTGCTTATTTTTATCTAATTCCTTGCAGAAGCTCATGATAGATATCCTACATAATAATTATGTTTATATTTTTTCAGAATTTGAACCATCTTTGAATTCTTTTAACAGAATCCCACTTATCTCAATACATTATTTGATTGCATTTTAATTATTTATAAAATTTGCATCTATAATCTCAATATTTTGATCTTTTTGGACTTATATAGGTTTTGATGATAAAATTATAATAAACTATCCAACATTATAGTATTTCTATACAGCTGTTAAAAACTTTTGAATTAGTAGAGTTATGGGTGCTATCACTCTGGATGCTGTGAATGTGTTGGTCTGATTGGTTGATAAATAAAATGCTGATTGGCCAGTAGCCAGACAGGAAGTATAGGTGGGATAAGCAGACAAGGAGAATTCTGGGAAGAGGAAGGCTGAGTCAGGAGACGCCAGCCAGACACAGAGGAAGCAAGATGTGAAGGCAGAACTGAGAAAAGGTACCAAGCCACGTGGCTAAACACAAATAAGAATTATGGGTTAATTTAAGTGTAAGAGCTAGTCAGTAATAAGCTTGAGCTAATGGCCTTATAGTTCATAAATAATATAAGCCTCTGTGTGTTTTCTTGGGTCCCAGCAACTTCAGGACCAGTGGGTGAGAGAGATTTGTCCTGACTGTGGGACAGGCAGGACACAGGAAAACTTCAGCAATAGTAGAGATTTAAGATAATAGTTAAAAAAAAAAACTGGTTAAAGCTGGGAAGTGGTGGTGTATGCCTTTAATCCTAGTACTCAGGAGGCAGAGCAAGGTGGATCTCTGTGAGTTCAAGGCCAGCCTGGTCTACACAGTGAGATCCAGGACAGGCACCAAAACTACACAGAGAAATCCTGTCTTGAAAAACCAAACCAAACTAAACCAAACCAAACCAAACCAAACCAAAACAAAACAAAACAAAACAAACAAACAAACAAACAAACAAAAATGAAAGTGGTTAAATAATCATTAGTTACATAGAGATCGGTTTCCAGTTAATCTCCTCTGGGTACCAGACAGCTGGGACAAATATCATTTAAGACAGCATTCCTCTTTAAAGTTCAAGTTGAGAAGATTCAGAAGTACTTTGAAAAGACTCATGAGTTTCACCCTTTTTTCCAGCGACAAAATACCTACTCAATTTTCACTCAAGTAAAGAATTCTTATACTTGCCAACCTAAAAGTCTGCGTAAGTATCTTACTTAGTTTAAATGAATACATAAATCCTGACACTATTTGATTATATTTACATTGGTTAATGAAGCTAAACTTAAGTATAGGAAAAAAAACTGTTGCGTTAATAATATCACTTGCAGTCACTGTACTCTCTGAGGAGAGGCGGTAGCCACAGCAAACCTCTCTCTTCAGAAATGGGACAAAGTGTAAACAAATGGGAGCCTCCTTGCTTGACCAATTTTGAAATCACAACAAATGACTTCTTTCAGGTTTTTATCATTTGCCTTGATTTTTGGAAAGACATTTTAACTGGAAAAAGAAATTCTAGCTGAACTTTGAGGATAGCGGTTTTAAAAGAGGCCATCATGCTATGGTTTGCTTTCTTTTTCAGGGTGTGTTCAATGCCCTACTTATCTTGATTTTGTTGAACATACACATTTGTTTCTGTTTATAAAATCTCTCTTGTCTCACTTTCTTCATAATTTAATTCTAAAATATCTTGCCATGATTTTCTCCATTTTTATTCTGTTGGGGTCTTTTGAGGTTCTTGATTGTTGGGTTTAAAACTGTCCACAATGAAAAGGTTGGTTATTATTTTTCCTGGAAATTGTATTTACCCAGGTCCCTTCAAGGACTCTACACAAGTGATAAACTATCTTCTGTTGCGTAGGTCATTGATTTCTGTTAATTTTTCAAACATGCAGATTTGTAAATAGATATATGCTACCTCTTTAAGCTCTTCCTGTTCTTTACATTGTCAGTTCTACCATTGGTCACATATGGTATTGTTTTCATTTGATATCCTTTATTTATAGTGTTGTGATTCTGTTGTCTTAATATCCTTCATTTAGATATAATAATGCTAAATTTATTCTGTCTTCTTGTACTCATAAACAATGTTGTACATAATACATAGGCATGAACTTTTTTGTTAATTGTTTTTCATCTCAAGGGTGCTGTGGGATGTTCTCTGTGCTGTAAATGTATTGCTATGATTGATTGATAAATAAAACACTGATTGGCCAGCAGCCAGGCAGGAAGTATAGGCAAGACTAGCAGAGAGGAGAATTGGGGGAACAGGAGGGCAGAGTGAAGGAGAAGCTGCCAGCACCACGAGGAGAAGCATGATGTAAGATACCAGTAAGCCATGAGCCACATGGCAAGGTATCGATTTATAGAAATGGGTCAATTTAAGATATAAAAACAGATAGCAAGAAGCCTGCCACGGCCATACAGTTTGTAAGTCATATAAGTTTCTGTGTGTTTGCTTGGGGGACGCGAGTGGGAGAGATTTGTCCCAACTGCCGGCAGGCCGGGACACAGGAAATCTTCAGCTACACAGGGTTTATGAAATTTTCAGATCCCTCTTTTAATTATTTGTTTTTCTTTTAGCACTATTGCATGCTCCCATACTTACGTACATACCCGGTCATTTTTTGGCACTCTATATTAACTTCTGGGTTTTGTTCTGTTTTCCAATCTTATTTTCCAGCAAGAATGATAATTTAAATTTGTCTTTAATATTGGCTAGTTAGTATCAGATATACTTTTGGCTTTAATTAGACCTCAAAGCCACTGAGACCGTTACTAAGGTGTGGGGTTTTAAAATGATTATGACAAATATTAGCTTTTATGGACAGTAGGCTGAACACAGCCACATGGTGTGTGTGTGCACTCATGTGCTTGTGTGTTCATGTGCGTGTGCCTGTGCATGCATGCGTGTGTGTGTGTGTGTGTGTGTGAGTGTGTGTATGTTCACAGTGTCTGGTCCCTCAAGAAATTCCTTTTCCCAAGGTCAGGCATTTAGACAAAAGCCATCATTCCCTCAGGTGCTTGAGGAAAATTTCTACTTGCTGAAAAGGGAGTCATTTACTTATCCGTGGCAAAGGAAACCTGTGGCTCTTCCATTAACTTATGACTGAGGTTCCTACTAAATTGTCAGGATTGGTGCTAGCCTGTGGGCTCCCTCAGTCCCTACTCACAAGCCCCACCCCAGCTCACACCCCATATAACCCCTGTTCTTTCTCCCTGCTTTCCCAGGAGACAGCCTTGGCAGTTTGGAATAAACTTTTGGATTTTCATTCATGGAGCAGCTATTTTGGTTTCTTTACTGTGCCCATTTTTCATTCACAAAGCACATGAAAGCAGTGATTTCCCAATTTCATGAAGGATGGAAGATAGCTGATAAGCCAATGAAATTATGGAAAATTTGGATCATCGATAACCAGGAGTTCAATCTTGAAAATTATGAATTTCTTTCTCTGACATTAATATATTAAGATGGTTAATGAAGGCGTGAAAGATGGTTATATTTTTAAATTTTCAGTCTTTAACCAATGGCTCAACAATGATTAGGACTATTGTAACAGGAAGAAAAAGTAAGGAACTACTAGATTTTGTAGTCTCACGGAAAATGATATTATTAGATATTATAGAAATGCCATCTAAGCTGTCCTCAGTGAATAAAGAAAAGCCTATTTGAAACAATTTTATTTATTTCAGAACTTCTATTTTCCAACATCATTTAAAAAAACTAAAGTTTTTGTTTTTGTTTAGAATCCCAGAAATAGAGTTCTATAGCTGTATTCAAATGTAACACTAAAACTGCTCATCTCTTTCTCACATTCAGCAAAGTAAAGAAGGACATCTGAAGATGCTCTCTCTAACAATTTTTCTTAATATTTTAAACTAGAACACAGTGATTGTTTTTATTCACCAATATACAGTCACTCTTTTATTGTAATATTTGATACATGTTATTGTTATTAAGTCCATTTCTAAATCATAAACTTTATTGTTCTGGGGACATGGTTGGTGACTTTATGACAATCATAAAATTAGTATCCATAAATGCTGATGGCTACATTTTTCCTTCCTCCTCTTAGAAAAAAGCATTAGCTGCACTCTGTAAACTTAATTATGTAAAAATTAAATCTGTGCTTAAAACAAGGACCACAAAACAATTACCTGATTATAATGCATCCACTGTGCTCTGCCACCATTCCATTTCTAATTAATTTAATCAATGTCAGCTTTTCCCCAATAACAAAGATAATTGTGTCTTACATGAAAACCAATAGTTTCATGTTCTCAAATTGGACTTGAAAGTGTTGAAGAGCTGAGACCCATAATAACGAACGGAAATAATATTATAAATGTGAGATCACTGACCAGATGGATTGTAACAAGGATATTTTCACCATGGTTATTATGCTCCATGTACTGGATCTCCATTGTCTGATAATTATAAACTTGCTTATCCTCAACATCTTATGGACATATTGCCCCAGTGTGGCAATATTATTGTAAAATGAAATTATTTCTCCTGTTAGAGTACAATAAATAACTTTTATAATACCACTCTTAATAGATTAGCTTCTGATGGAATTGATGTGATATTTGTCAGGCTTGAAAATTTCAGAAATGGAAGACAATCTGGTCATCATAGTTTAAAGTGTTAGAATGAAGCAAGATTTGCTAATCTATGTTAGTTCATCTTAATATATAAAAATATATTCTACTTAAATGCTAACAAACTCACACCAGCTATTTGGAAAATAAATTTTTTTTTTTGGTTTTTTGAGACAGGGTTTCTCTGTGTAGCTTTGTGCCTTTCCTGGATCTCGCTCTGCAGACCAGGCTGGCCTCGAACTCACAAAGATCCGCCTGGCTCTGCCTCCTGGGCGGTGGTGGTGCACGCCTTTAATCCCAGCACTCGGGAAAATAAAAATTTTAAAGAATCAGAAGTGACAGCAAATTAACATTGTAGTAAAATGCCCATAGCCTCTCAGAATTAATTAAGTCATTTTAGTGATTGTACTTCATCACAGATTACAGAATCAGAAATTCCAGCAATTCAGATGAATATGTTTCTTTTCGGTAATGATGTGTAAACCCATTTCCTAGTACATCTGTGGCAAAAATGTCCATTCAAGCTTTTCACCTATTTTTTAATTATATGTCTAATTTTACTATTATTGACTTGTAAAAAATGATATACCATTGATCACAAACATACTTATTTTGTTTATTCCTAGGTTTGGTTTTAAAATCCATTAATGGTTACTTTGGAAATGAAAAACAAATCCCTAATTCTCATGGGGTATATTGCAACATAATTTTCTGTTAAAGCTCATATATTTGCTAAGATGCTCATATTTTCCCTGAAAATTTCATTGTTTTTAATGTTACATTTAAGTGTTTCTAATCTGTCTTAAAGTAACTATTGTGTACCATATGAGGTAAGTATTGAACTCTGCATGTCTATATGCATATGAATGTGTTTCCTGTTTTTCACACAACTTTTTGAAAGGCATATCATTTTCTACATTCATTAGTATGTATTCAGTCCTGATTTACACTGCTAATGCTTGGTTTGAGTCCTGAATCACAACCTTATGTTTTGAAATCATATAGGATGAGTCTGTTTTTAGTTTTCTTTTTCAAAATTGTATCAATTCGTAGTCTTTGTTTCCCTATTGATTTAGGGATTATTCATCAATTTTAACAAGAAATCACCTTAGAAAGTTAACCAAATATGTAGATCTATCATGAAACAACCACTAAACCTAACTTTGTTGAGCTTACTAAGGCAGGACAACGGTACAGCTTTCACATATTTGCATCAACATTTTATTTCCTATTAGAAATATTTTATAGAACTATGTAGTCTAACAGTGAACTTGTATGTGTTGAATTTATTCCTAAGGATGTTATCTTTTTGATAGTATTGAAATGGAATTATTTTCTCAATTTTCATTTTAGATCATTTTGTTGCTAGTATTTAGAAACACAGCTGAACTTGTATACTGCATTTGTTATATTCATGCAACCAGATTTGTTTATAAGTTCTAATAGCTTTTGTCCTAGGTTGGTTATAAATTTATACATATATGATCATGTTATCTTTCATAGAAAATATTAACATTTCCTTTCCAACTTAAATGTCTTTTGTTATATGTGTTGTCCTTATGACTGACCAAATTATCAAGAATGGTATTGAATAGGAATAATTTGCCTTGTTTAACTTTCAGTCTTGTTTACGTAATCTTATATTTAATATTTCATGAATTTCTGTTACTGAGTGGTAATTATTCCCTTTCCGTTTTAGTTGGTGTTAGTTGTCATTCAAAAAATGAACTTTTTAAATTTCCAGATGCTCTTTTCCTATCTATTTAGAAAATCTTCATTTATTGCATTGATATATTGTGATGTATTGCTTGATTTGTTGCTGTTAGATCAATATTGATACCTCGGCTAAACTTGTTATTTTGTAATTGTTTCTGCATATTGCCAAATGTGGATTGTCTTATGTTTTCTTCTTACCATCTTTTATATCTATGTTCTTAGGGACATTGTTCTGAAATGATATTATCCTGCAAAGTCTTTGTCTTATTTTGGTCTTAGGATAATATTGGCCTTAGTGAATGCATGATGAGATGTTCTCTACTACTTTTCTTTATGAAAAGTCTGTGACATTTCTTACACACACACACAAATGCATTCATTCATTGAAATCAAGTGGTATAATGCCTTTACATCAGTTAGTTTCTTTTTGTCAAAATTGTATGTGTGTATTTCAAAATTTTAAAATCTCACAACACTGTTAAGGATTGCATGAAATAGAACAAGTTTAAAGTACATGCCATGTTCCTTGATTTTAACTATAGTCATAATCTCTGGGATTTCCACAATAATATATACATTGCTATTTGACTCAAAAGCATCATGACTTATTTAAAATTTTTGTCATTTATTTAAATAATTTTATTTATTAGTTATTTAAATAAGAAATTGTAAAATAACATGTGTGACTAAGTTGATTATAGTAATTAGGAACCAGAAAAAAATATACAGAAAAGCACAAAGGAATAATGAAAGGTTGAATCAAGTGGTTCTTGTAAATTGGATCCATAACAGTGTAGAAGATAACAATGCTCAAGTTCCAGTTATCTCTCAGAAAGTTTTTTGTGGTTATTGAAAGTACAGGTACAGTTAACTAGTAACTTCAAAGTGTCCTTTAGCAGGAGAACAGATATTGGAAAAAGAAATGGTCAGTTTTAAACAGATGCTGACACAAAGTCTGAGCAAGCTTTGGACAGTGTTCATCTGAGACAGAGAGATAAGAAATAGCTACAAGATATAGATCAATAGATAGATAGATAGATAGATAGATAGATAGATAGATAGACAGATCTATAGATAGATAGATAGATAGATAGATAGATAGATAGATAGATCTATATATAGATGATAGGTAGATAATGATAGAAAAGAGAGACTCATACAGAGAGAGACATATCTAGCTTAATCTTTTGATAATATTTTAATCATGAAATAAAATTGTATTATGAATATAGAAAATGGCACACTTTTAATATTATATTTTATGCAAATTGCATTTTTGTGATCAGCTAACAAAGTTATTTATCAGATATATTTTAGTTATTGATGAGAACATGACAGATTTCTAAATAACATCAATTTATGAAGAAAAGGCAAACAGGGCTCATGGGGCAGCTTAGCAGTTGAGAGTGTTGGCTGCTCTTCAGAGGACATGGTTTGGTTCTCAGCATTCACACGGTGGCCCACAGCCATCTTTAACAACAAATCCAGGGCTGCCATAACCTCTTTTGGCCTTCACTGGCATCAACACACACACGGTGCATATGCATATATGTAGTCAAATGCCTGTATGCATTAAAAACATCTAAAAACAGCAAAAATGCAAAATATATCTACAATGAGCTATCTCTCTGCATCTACTGCAACAGCTTCAGTAACAGTGACACAGAAATAAATGTTGGAGAGGCTGTAAGTAACTGATACACTCAAACATTCCTCAGACATGAAAACAATCATCTTAGATAAAAATTTCATGTTGTTTTAAAAAGTTGTATATAAGCCTCCGGCCCAGTACAAAAATTCCACTCAGTACCTATGAAGATGAAATTAAACTCTCTACCTATACAATGTCTGTATGTGCTTGTGAATACCTGAATTATTATTCACCGTAGTTTCAAAATGAACATGAATTAAGTGACTTTCACCTAAAGAATGGATTAAAAACTCAAATGAAATGTGTAAATAATATTCAATAAGCGAAGTAGCAACTACTGATGTGTGTTTTCTTTTTAATTATTTCTTTTATTTTTTTGAGATTATAATTACATCATTTCTCCTTTACTTTCCCTTCCTCCAAACCCTCCCATATACCCCTCTTTGGTCTCTTTTAAATTAATGGTTTGTGTTTTAACTCAACTACATCTTAAAATAAGTTTACAAGTGTAAGTAGCCAGTTGTTTACTTGTATGTAATGTATTATTTCTCTTCCTCTCTGTATAAAATGATCCTGAAAACAAAGTCCATTTGCTTTGATACCTTAAAAATAATAAGTGTAAGTAACCAGTTGTTGATTTCTATACAATGTATTTCTCTTCTCTGTATAAAATGATCAGAAAGGAAAGTTCATTTGATTTGACACAAAACACATCAGTGACTGTTTCTGGCTTGAGGGAGTCAGGGTAGTAATGCATAATTCATTACTGTCAGTTCCAAGGGCATTTGGGAAGACATGTTTAAACCAGAATTGCTTGATACACAAAGCCTATAATTTCAAAAACTATTTCATTGATTAGTCTTGTTGATTTTTGTACCAACCTCTGTCCAGTTGATTTAGCTAAAAGAAAAAAATAATAATTCTAATTATGTAAGTTTATTAATTTAATTTCTGATTTGGACTCTTTATATCCCTTTGTATTCTGATGAAAGGATGGGATTCTCTGATCATGCTGGAAATCAGTTGTGGAAAAGTTGTTGCTTACTGGTTGCTAGAAGAGCATTGAAGTCATAGTTATTTGTTTCTTCCCCAAAGCATTATGACTGTATCCTAGAGTGTGACCTTTCGGCTTTGCAATACATTGCTCAATGCCTCACTGTACCGTTCCTCCCAAAAGTGCTGTATTTGGGCTTCATGGAGCGACAGGATCTTGTTCAGGATAATGTGTGTTATTACTAAAGAAGACATCTATTTTCTGCTATTTGTAGACTTAAAACTAATAAATATGGACATAGCATTAAAGACAGCAATGGATCTACTTTTCAATGTGAATGGTATGTTCTAAAAAATTAAACCATCCTAGGTGATATTGATAAGCACTGATATCAGCCAATTCACAGGGACACTGAAAAGGGAAATGATAAATGAAAGGTTGGCCAACATCCAATGCTCTCCCCCATCAAGGTAGTTAATACCTTTTACTCTTTATAAAGGCTTCTGAGTAGGAGAGAAGGAGCTGTGTCTTTTCTATCATTAAATTAATTGAAGAGCAAAATTGTTGTGCTCAGACATCTTTCTCATCAACATAATGTTCCCATGTGGTTGCACACACTTACTGTAATGGGCTTGACATGCATCCCTTTCAAGCTCCCACCTGGGAATGTGGTGCAGTGTTTATTTCAATTACATAATGCACCCATAAGACATATTGCTGAGCTAGTGTGTCTCAAAATCCAAGAAGCGACATGTTGGCATGGATGAGTGATAAAGAGCCACATTAGATTGAATGCTAGTCATACTATGGTCAATTTGTGACTGTGCCAGGATAAGCCTGTAACCTGTCGTTTATATTTGCTTTTCTTGTTTTCTTACAAGATGGCATGTAGAGGCCATAAGTTAATCATACTTGAATATTGTCACACAGTCTTAATAAACCTATGAAAAAATTTCATAATGTTAATAAGCGTTTAAATTATCATGGCTGTGAAATTCCTCACATATTGTTTTATCCAGCTTCCAGTTCCTATTTGAGTCTCTGGATTCTATCATAAACATTAGCTCACAAGTGTAAACTAACTCTACCTTGTAGAACAAACTGATGGATTCCTTGTATCAAATATCACTTTGGTAATCTGCCAGCCTCCTGAGAGACTGTGGCTACATTTGAAAGTGTGGAAAGATATGTTTTTAATGTTTTCAATTTCATCAGATCCTCAACAATGTTACAAACAACTGATGATTTTAACACATGCTCCTATGCCATGTAAGTAAGGGTTATAAAACAAATCTGAAAAACTAACTATAACTCAAAATGCTTTTGTTGAAGGAACATGAAAATATTCCATAGGATTTAGAAAAAAAAACTATTCAATCTTAGGTACTAAGCTGAGTTTAAGAACACAGAAGGGATTAGGGTGATGGATTTCTGTATATTACAACCTCAAGATAAAATGTCAACAGCTGTAAGAAAAAAAAACAGCATATATCTCGTTCAACTCTGAAATACCTAACAGCAATGTGCCTCCAACAATCAGATTTTTCCATTTTGACTGTATGTTTCTGCTAGAGTCATGGAATTAATTACTAAACATATTTAATACATTCATTTTGTTCAATACCATCTAGAATTTTATAATGCTAGAACTTAATGTAGACATTTAGGGTAAGGCACATTTTTAGGAGACATAATTACTTAGGAAAGCTAAGGGAGACATTGCTATGAAGTGAAGGGTACTGATAGGGTGACACATAGGCAGAGAGTGATAGAATTTAAGTAACACAAGTGTTTTCCAGCAAAGAATTACCTCCGTAGTAAAACTAACTTCATAAAACTACTATTACTCAAAACTATTCTGCAAAACTGTTTAGAAAATATTCAAAAAGTTTTTAAGTATTTTCTCATAAAAGGACTTCTTTTATTACACTACATTTTGTATATCCAGGCTGTGAAAAAGGAGATTTGCCAATTCTTACTGTCAGAATAAATTCTCACGGAATTAATTTCACATGAAAATGACAATAAGTCACGTTTGTAACAAAACTATTTCTAGATTCTGGTGTCTGAATATCAAGGAAGGTGGTACACGCTTGTAATCCTAATAATCAGGTTAGTGAATTTGGAAACTTCAAGTTAGAGACCAGCCAGAGCAGCACAGAGAATCTTCAAAAGTACAGGGTCTGGTAATATTGCTCAGTGTGGTACAACACTTGCCAATTATGTACAAAGTACTAGAATAGATTTTAACACCACACACATGTACAAATGCATAAAACAACACACACATGCCCGATGTACACATACATATGCATTTGTATTCTACTTTGAGATTTTAAATGTATGTACTTATTACACATACATTACACAATTATGCATCATACATATTATATATTATATAATTATACACATAATATATATTTATTACATATAATTATATATTATATTATTACATGTTATATAATATATAATTATACCTATAATTATATATTTTATATATAATATATAATTTCCATTGAGATATAAATATCAACTACAGATAGTCTTACTTATAACAAGACTACCTACAATGCTGGCAGACGGTAAAGATGAGATCTTAAGATAGGGTGTCTCAAAATCTCCAAGCTTGTCTTCCAGAATTGTACCATAGAGTACATTGGGTTTGAAGAGTTTAGCTAGGAATTTAGTAGGGAAATCTAATAGAAATATTCTCCCATCACCTTTACTCTGCTCAAAGAAAAATGTCTGTCTATATCACAAAAAAAAAGCCAGCTGCAGATTCTTCATTTCTGATATAATACAATAAGACCCTGGAACACCCCTGTTCTCTAGCTGAGAAAGTCACTGTCAGTGTGCTACTTTATATCATTTTCAGTTCTGTGAAGGACTTTACTCACTATTGAAACAAACTTCGAGGTATAAAACAATAGAATGCCTTTCAGGCATCAGACACCACAGCAGATTAAACAACATGGTATCATCTCTCCCAACCTGAAAGTCAGATGAAAAAAAATGTAAACACAGACACTTTACAGGAGTTCTAGATCCTTATGTACTATTTCAGAAAAAGAATCTTTTAAAACTCTTGTAATTTATATGAGGCTCAGCAGGCTTTCTCCAGTGTACAAATGTGTAAAATAACTAATCAATTAAATAAAAGCTTTTAATTAGAATCTCAGTATTACTATTATTGATTTTTTTTAAGTTTTATTTTGTTTTGTTTGTTTTGATTGGGCTGGATTTGGTTTTGGTTTTGGTTTTTCTCATACAGGATTTCTCTGGGTAGCCCTGGCTATCATGGTGCTCACTAAATAGACGAGGCTGGCCTCGAACTCACAGAGATCCACCTGCCTCTGCTTCCTGAGTGCTGGTACTAAAGGTGTGTGATGCCACAGCCCAGCTTCACATCTTTTTCAAAAGATGCCTAAGCCATCAAAATATTTCATGCTTGAGATAGGGAAAGAAATGGGAAATGGAGCATCCTGATTGGAAGTACAAGAGATACTTGCAGATCCCTTATCTTTGGTCTTCTAGCCTAAAAAAATAAAAAAAATCAAATATGGAGTAACAGTAACTCTGACCTACACCAGAGTTTTTATCATGGTTTACTGTATGAAAGTCTCATTCATGTTCCTGAATTGCCTATGTAGGAAAAAATTTATATCAGGAAAACATATTTCATATGCCTCTTAAGAATGTAATTATCTCTACATTAAACGGTTATAATCAATGTGTTTTAGATATATAGCAAACAAGAGAACTAATTAAAATAAATATAAGATAAGCATATGATGTAAAAGTATGCATTTAAAACCCATAAAAGAAATTTGAAAAACTGATTAAATAGTTGAAAGGAGAAACAACAGAGAAAGAGTAGTAGTTAAATGCATAATAAAATAAAATTTAGTTAAAAATAAGTATAGTGAAAAAAATAGTTAAAAGAAACTCAACTCAGTTAAAATGCATATCATCAATATAAAACTAAACTTTATACATTGATAGGAGTATCTAACAGTTTTGATTCTGTAGACATCAACGTGATGTTTCTTGAAAATTTAAAAGTAGATCTACCATATGACTCAACATATCACTCCTAAGTATATGAAATAACAAAATCCAATTTAAATAATTATTCCCACATAACAATGTTTGTCATGACACTATTTATGATGGTCAAATTACAAAACCAACCTAGATGCCTGTCAGTGAAAAGTAATAACTAAGGAAGTGTGTGTATGTGTGTGTGGCCACAAAGTAGAATAAGATCACACAATTTGTAGAAAAATAAATGAGACTAAAGTTCAACTGTTACCCAAACTAATCCAGACTCAGAAAAGCAAGTCTCTAGTAGCACAGCATGGTGGACACAGGAGTCTTATTTGGAGAGGAGTTCATGAATTTAATGACAGCTTCAGCTTCATAGTAAGATCCTATCTCAAAATAAAATAAGAATAATTAAATCCATCATGTGTTTTGTTCCTATGTGGAATCTAGAGAGGAAAGAAAGGTGAAAAGAGGAAGAGACTCAGGGGCAGCAAGAACAGAGCCACAAAGGGCTGTGTGTGTGGACATGACTCAATAATGCTACATATATTCACAGGAGGCTCAAATGCCATGATGAAATGGTAGTTAGTCATAGTAATATACATGTAATCAAATATTTTAAATAATTCTCTACAAGGCTAGTCTGAGAGTATATTGGCAGCTGGTATTTGACATTATTGAAAATCAGTTCCCCTTATCTATCAGCAAGAGTAAGAGGAGCAGTATCAGATACTAGTGAGAGTATAAAACATTTTTCAAAAATGCCCAACATTAGGTAGCAAGGTCTGTGAAGCCATGTATATATCATTTTGTTCTGTGATTCCGTATGAACATACTTGCCCAAGTTTTTTAAATTGTCGTAAAATCTGCTAGACATTAATAATAATATTAATATTAAAAGTTTAAAAGTGAAATCACAACTTCAAATCATAAACCTTCCTACAAGATGAGGTTTCTGCTGAATGCCATAAAAAGAAGGAAAATATTTAATATAGGAAGGTAATTAAACTAGGATGGCATATAAATGGGATGCCTGATACCTAATACAGAACATGCGCTTCATTTCCAGGGTGGAGTTAGGGGTGAAGATTAAATACACTTACATTTTTATAAAATGATATTATGTGTATAACGTCAAATATTTCATTTTAACACATTTGATTAGTAAACATTTTCATATTTCAACTGAATTTCAAAAATCAGTCAATAATTCTTAGCCATAAACTATTTTATCTTTTTTTTTGAAGAATTCTTTAAGAGCATACATCGATGCTATCAATGAATATGGTTTCATGTAACTAGGCCGTCATGAGTCTAGGAACCTAACTACTATTCAAAATCATGACCTATCTAAGCTCTGTGTTCTCTTTCTGATCTGAAACATCGTCAGTTTCTGAAGACATGAGTAACTTGACTAAGAACAATGATTTGTAGCACCAGAGATATTCAGTTTATTACCAGGTGCCTGACTGAGTCAGGTCAAGCCCTTCTTTATTGACTATGGAGTGGGCAATGTTTACTGGTTTTCAGAGATTTGCTTTGTGTCTTGAGGCAAAGCTCGGGGAGCATCCTGCTCCTTAATGAAGCAGAACAGCTGTTAATATAAAGCTATAACAGTAGTGGAGATGGCATGAAGAGATATTTGAATTGAGTACCAAAAAGGAGACTAATCCCTGGTTATTATGAGTATTGGATGGGAATCAATGATGTTGGCAACTGTTCGGGAAGCCATATAGTATGAGGCATTTCTTCTTTTAGGTTCTTTCCACTGCTTGGGAGCTACACATTATACCATTGGCATTTCAAGGGCCTCCCATCTGTACCAGTTCTCCTTTATTTCACTTACAGTTCACACATGTCAGTTTCAGCTTGCTGACCATGCCTCCTGTGTGTTCAAAATGCCCCTCCCTTAGGCTGATCAGTATGAATCAGATTCTGTCTAGGAAGCAGTCTTTTTTCTACACACATTTCAAAGCTTTAAATTGCTTTGTACCTCAAGTAAACTTAAACTTCAATTACTTTCTACATAATGTGCTCATGGGAGCATTTGAACCTCTATCTTCTAATGAGAATTCATTGCCTAGTGTTTTATAAGTAATTTTCTGGATTTTTCATATCTTGTAGCTATGCCTACAAGCTATACTTGACCTAAATATTTCAAGGTAGGGTTCTGCTTTGGTGTTCTCTGCAAATAACTATGCATTTAAGGATTATTATTTATTAAGTCAATTTAATATTCCCAACCATTTTCATCCATAGCAGTTTTAAATGAATAATGGATCCTACCTTACCTATGGCTCCTATGGTTACTTTTTGTTAACATGGTTTTACGTGATAATGACACAGAAATATTTATGACATACTGTTTAAGTTTCTTTAACAACTTCTTTTAATGACTGAAGTAAACACATATTCAGCTTAACAAGACTGGTTCCAGACTACAATAATTCCCTAGCATGTTTATTATGTCCATTCCTTTTATTCTGAGCTATACCTTTGTTCTGGTTAAAAGACTGCAGGAGCCCATTAGAGAACAAACTTTTCTGCATTGGCTGAATCATCACATCCATACCCAGTTATACCCAGTTTCTGCTTGGTCCTCTAGGCTTTGAATGAGAAAGGTTTAAAGGCCAGATACTCCTATCATCTATCATGTGCAGCTTTCTATCTAAAAGTGATATGGTTTATAATTGGAGTGATACCATAAAATACTCAGTAATCAGACATCTTTTCCTGAGTTGACACTTTCAAAGATATTGCTATAACATCTCTTGATTAACACTGACTCAAATGTAACTGACCATAAAAGATACAGGGAGGAAAGAATGTGAATGCATTCTCCTTTCATATATTAAAAAAGTTAATATTTTAAATAGTAAAAAAGGATATTCTGCTATATATTAAAAAATTATTTGCAAAATGATCTTATAAGTTTATGCCTATTTTCTAATGAATGATGGAGACATGGTCATCCATCATATGGAAGAGTGCGTAAGAGATTGAATCAGTTTTAATGAGGGCTAAAAAATAAAACCTAATAGCAATTTACTGTCTACCACGCTATAAATTAATAAGTTTAATGTGATTTTATATCCTCTTGTGTTCCAAATGAATTCGTAAAAGAAAATAAATCTAATTAATTTTTGTCTTTAAACTTTGAAAAAGATGTCTTCTTAGATTTCAAAAGATGCAATACTACTAATTTAATGCAAAATTAATAGTTAAGAAACAAATATTAGCTTCAATTAGCTATCTGGTTATAGTTCTGACAAATAATAAATTATGTTAAAATTTGCTCTTAGATTTGGATATGTTAACTTAGACATTTATTTAGTATATTTACACATAAGCCACATGGCATTATTATTATCAGTGAAACCAATAAATACTATTTTATTATATAAGTTACGACTTTATATCTGGCCTAGATCCCAGCCTCTTTGAGCTTCTTAAATTTGTAAAACTGTCTTATGTCAAGCCTATTTTTTATTCTTCTTGAGACACTTATCTCCAGTCTTCAATAAGCTATGCCATATGCACCATTGCAGTCACAGATACTCTAGACTGTTCTCAAGTTGGCTCTTTGGACTTGCAACCTACTCACATTACATGGAGGTAGTCCCATATTTGTAAATAATTTTTTGAAGTTTGATTTTCCCATGAGAATAAAAATCCTGCCAGTGACAGAATCAAGGATATTTTGGTAGGGATGATTGTTTTCAAAACTTCTTCTTTACCTGTGATTGAATAATAAGCATCATAATAAGTTTTGACAACCAGTGAATGGTCTCTACTACTGACTAACAAAGAGCTTCTGAAATTCCAAGCAAGCTAAGGAATTCCCTGCACTCTGTTTCCACCATGTTCTTGTTCAACGGAGAAGCTAATAATCCTACCGCTTTACATTTCTTCTTCATTCCTAGTGTTTCCTTTTCTGTGTTTTTCTTCTCTTTTATTCCCCTTGTCAGGTTGGGAAGAATTACTACTCCTGAAGAATGATGGAAACTGCAGTGATGCAGGACACTTCAGAGAATAAGACTGAGCAGAACTACATGTGATTTATAAGATTTCATCGTTTTCATCTGTGTGAATTAGGCAATCTTCCTAATCCTTCATAACCTGGGGAATGGAGTTCATTCTTGTGACTGTATCACAAGATCCCTTTACATATGGGTATTTAGCATATATATTTATTTTTAATTTACAGAAATTGTAACTCTGTCAGTGTTCTAGTAGGTTTCTTACCACAAATGAGGGTTTATGAAACATTTTTGTTTGATTACGGCTCTGTGATAATGTATTGCTAATGCAAAACAAATTCATGATTGCTCTTTCCATGGGGAAATAATCACTGACTTATTACAGCTGAGACTAGTAATTCAATTATTGATTTTCCCGTCCTCAACACTGAGCATTTTCTGGAGCTAAAAATATGATCTTCCACTCCAACTCATATGTGTTTTGGCGAAAGTTATTATATGTATGTAGGGGTATGTGTGTGTGTGCAAGACTTTAAAAAATATTATGTGATAATTTAAGCTATGTTTTTGGAGAATTTTGGTAAGTAATTAATATTTTATAATATTGTGTGTTCACGTGTACCACAGAGTATATTTGGATATTAGAGAATAAATTGTGAAAGTCAGTTCTCTACTTTCACCATGTGGATCCTGGGATTGTACTCTTCAGGCTTAGCAGCAAACGCCATTGACTTTGAGCTATTTTACTGGTGATGGGCTAAATCTTTAATAACATGAAAATGAGAGAACTCTTGCAAAGAATGTCATAACTAGATGTTTGCACACAGCAATACATATGCCTTTAATTTGATTGCCAGTATTCCAATGATGTTTAATGTTCTTTTTAAACAATCGAATCACATTAGTAAAATGTTAAAAGTTAAGTATGCTTTTTAAAGAAAGGAAAAATAAAAATCAATTATTGTAAATACATTTTTAGTGATGAGGGAAAGTTTTCTGTTACTTATAGAAGTAACAGAAAACTAGAAATCTTGTGATGTGCATATAAATAAAAAAGATACAATCATATATATTATATTAATAGCCCAGAGCTCAACACTATGATAGACATGTTACAATTTTATTTATTCAACATTTTTAAAAGGATAAACTTTGTTCTGAGGAATTTACCTGTAAATACCATTCTAGATAGGTACAAATTACCAAAGTTAAATCAAGATCTGATGAACAATTTAAATAGACCCAAAACCCTAGTGAAATAGAAACAGACATTAAAAGTCTCCAAACCAAAAAAAGGCACAGAGCCACATAATTTTAGCCTAGGATTCTACCAGACATTCAAAGGAGGGTTAACACCATTACTCATCAAATTATTCACAAAACACAAATAGAAGGAACATTGCCCAACTCATTTTATGAGGCCATAGTTAACCTAATACCCAAATCACATAAAGACTCAACAAAGAGAAGAGAATTACAGAACATTTTCTCTTATGAACATAGATACAAAAATACTCAATAAAATACTTGCAAACAAAATCCAAGAACACGACAAAAGCTACCCAATCATGATCAAGAGGGCTTCATGCCAGGAATGCAGGGATTGCTAACTATGTGAAAATCAGTATAAGTAATCCGCCATATAAACAAATGAAAAAAGAAAGAACAAAGAACCACATATGCATCTTATTAGATGGAGAAAAGACTTTCAACAAAAATCTAACATATATTCATGATAAAAGTCCTGGAGAGATTGTGGATAAAAAGGACATGCCTATACATAATAAAGGCAATAAATAGCAAGACTATTGCCAACATCAAATTAAATGGAGAAAAACTCAAAGCAATTCTACTAAAATCAAGCACAAGACAAGACTGTCCACTCTCTCTGTAGCAATTCAATACAGTACTTGAAATTTTAACTAGAGCAATAAGACAACTGAAGGAGATTGGGGGGATAAAACCTGGAAAGGAAAAAAAACCTCAAAGTATTGTTATTTGAAGATGGTATAATTATATATACAATGACCCTAAAAATTTCATGAGAGACTGATTACAGCTGATAAACACTTTCAACAAAGTAGGTGGATAGAAGATTAATTTTTTAAAAAAGTGCTGGCATAACTGGAAGTTGGCATGTAGATGAATGCAAATAGATCTGTGTCTATCACTCTACACAAAACCGGATCAAAGACCTCAACATAAAATGAGATACACTTAAACTGATAGAAGAGAAATTGGGGGAAAGCCTTGAACACGCTGGCACAGGAGATAACTTTCTGAACAGAACATGAATAGTCCAGACACTAAAGACCAATAATATAAAAATGGGACCCCTCATGAAACGAAACCCTTCTCTAAGGAAAATGAAGCCGTTCATCAGACAAAGCAGCAGCTTACAGCATGACTACCATGCTCCACATCTGATAGAGGACTAGTATCCAAAATATACAAAGAACTCAAGGAACTAGATATCACAAAACTAAAGGATATGATTAAAAAATGGGATTCAAACATAGAATTCTTAATAGAGGGAACTCAAATGGCTGAGCAACACTTAAAAAATGTTCAGCCTACTTAGCCATCAGGTAAATGCCAATTAAAAATTAGTTTGAGATTCCATTTTACACTTGTCAGAATGGCTAAGATCGATAACACAAGTGACATTTCCTGCTGGCAAGTATGTGGAGCAAAGAGAACACTCCTGCATTACTGGTAGGAAAGCAAACATATACAGCCCCTATGGAAATCAATATGGCAGTTCCTCAGAAATTTAGGACTCTGTCTACCTCAAGATCCAGCTCTTTGGCATATACCCAATGGACACTCTATCCTGCCACAAGGACACTTGCTCAACTATGTTCATTGTAGCTTTATTCATAATAGCCCCAAACTGGAATAAACCTTGAAGTTTCTCACCAGAAGAATGGATAAATAAAATGTGGTACATTTACACAATGTATGCAACTAAGTATTACTCAGCTGTTTAAAAAAAAATGGTATCATGAAATTTGCAGGCAAATGGATAGAACTAGAAAATATCATCCTGAATGAGGTAGTTGAAACCCAAAATGATAAATATGGTATGCATTCACTTAGAAGTTGATATTAGCCATTATGTAAATGATAACCAAGCTACAATTCATAGATTCAGAGAGTTTAGGTAAAGAGGAGGGTTCTATGAGAGACACATGGATCTCCCTGGGAGGGGAAAATGAATAGATTTTGCAGGTGTACCGAGGGCATGTGAGGAAGAGGTGAGGAGGTGGGGAGAGATAGGGTGGAGGAATGGTGTGCACAAAGTAAGGACTGAATTGGGGGTATTTTTAGGGGGAGGTGTGGAAAATTAGTGCAGTGGAAACTTCCTGGAATCTACAAAAGTGATCCTAATGAAGACTCCTAGTAATGGAGGCTATAAAGTCTCAACAGGCCATCTCCTGTAGCTAGATGAGGCTGCTAGTGCCATGAGTGGGTTGCATTCAATGTAGTTGTTGGCAAGGAAGTTCCATAGAAATTCCCAGACAATCAGGCTGCTTGGAAGACAAAGGGTTGCACTCTGCACACTGACAGTGGGACTCCAGTGCCAAGGACAACATCCACACAACTCACTGGACATGGAGAAGTAGAGCTGATGCCTACATGGAGCTGCACTGTGGGAAGGCTCCAAAAAAGAGAAATGTAAACACCAACCCTGCCCCACACCCTTTGATCTACAATCTGTCCCGCATGCAAAATATGCTAGAACGATGGTAGCACAGAACTTGTGGGAGTAGCCAACCGATGTCTGATTTATCCAAAAGTCAGAGGCTAGATAGTCCAGAGACCTAGGGTAAAATCAAAGAGTACTGATCTTAAAAAAAAGTATCAATAAAATGACTACTAATGATATTCTGCCAAAATCATAGATCAGTGCCTTATCCAGTCACCATCAGAGAGACTTCCTTTGGAAGGAGATGGGAATAAATACATACTCAAGACATCATGCAGAGAGAGAGTCTAAATTTTTGTTTTCTTTTCTTTCTTTCTTTCTTTCTTTCTTTCTTTCTTTCT
>CABHPH010160765.1:55488-76442 GCA_902168325.1 Peromyscus nudipes | reverse complement strand
GTGTTTAAAGACTCAACTCTTTGCCAGTTTAAAGAGGGAAATCTGAGTTTCAGTGGAAAGCCAAACACACTTGCCAAGTTGCCTGTCAACGACACAATGCCAATTTCTGTTCCAGGACTGCCTTGCCTGGAATACTGCCCTGGGATCACTGAGAGGAAGAGGCAAGCCTTCCCACTGATGTCACAGAGGAAAATGGAGTTAAAGTGTGCAACATGTCAGGCCAGAGTCAGAGATCTGAACAGCTGCTCACCTGTTCATTTCCTGTTAGGTATTAACCACAGTAAACAAACTATAGATTGACTGTATAGAGTATTTATTTAGCAACCAAAGGATGTTGTAGCATCCAGACATTATCAGGTTTGTCTATCACACGAGGCAGGGCATCCCACTGTGACAAAGGATAACCTTTTACCTTTTCCTTCTCCTCTGCTTTGTAAAAGTTCCAATATGTGGCAGATCAATAATTTTGTAAAGTAAAATATAACCGAATTACTGAACAAAAAAGCAAATTTGTACAAAAATGCAACCCAACCTTCAAGAAGAAAATTAGATTGTCATGAAACTACTGTGCCAAATGCATTTACAAGTCCCTCACTTCTTGTTGCTGTGAAATATGACAACCAATCCATAGATACCATTGGTATGTTTTCCACTCTGCAAAGAGCCCTGGTAAGTCATGTTGAGGATCCATGGGTAGAGCTGCCTACTGAGCAGGTGTAGGAGCTCATTGAACCTGTCTAAGTCTGTAGGGCTGACTCTACCTTCACGCTGGTTTTTCAGATGAAAGTGTAGCATAGAGACTGTAAGTGATGCTCCTGGTTAATGCTCAGTACAGATGAGCTCTACTCCAGCCAGCCGCTTTTCCACTAGAAAAGGACATCTTCTGCTGACAGTCAGGAAGACTGGTGAGCATGTGCAAGAGTCATAAATGCAATTCAAGTGGACTATTTATAGAAAGAGCAATGTGATTTTAAACAAATCTTTTCTGTGAATATAGGTAATTCACAGACTAACCCAGAAGGTTGAAGCCAGAAGTTTGCTATTAGAGCAAGGAAGCTCCCTGGTCATCTGCTCCCTGACTAAAGCACCACATGACTTGGTGCTCTGAGCCATGTAGCCAGTGCAACATAATGGCCATCTGCACATGATAATATTGCGGCTTAAATACAACTGTCCTGAATAGGCTCTTGTTTTTATATACTTGGTCTCCAGCTAGTGGTATTGTCTGGGGAGGTTCTGGAACATAGGAGGTAGAATCTTGCTGGAGGAAGTACGTCACTGTGACCCAGCTTGGTGGGTGTATAACCAGAACTCACTTCATATTGCAAACAAAACTACTATCAGGCAGTGTGAATAGTTAACTACAGAAGTAAAACCACAGAACACTGTAGAAAAACATAGGAGTGGTAATTTCTAACTCTGCTTTCAAGTAAAAGCAATTACAAAGGGAATTCTTAAATGGAAAGTAATTATTAAAGACACAAAGAGGGAGAATCAGTTGTCTTTAAGAGTGTGACCCCTGTAGGTCAGCCACTCTCCAGGATAGGCCCCACACCCAAGAGTATTTGAGCAGTAAAAATTGGACTTGATGGGGTTTGAGAGAGGAAAAGGAAGACAGACAGAGGGTGGGGGTGGGTCAGTAGTTAAGTACAGGTAAATATGGGAGGAGCTGTGAGTGGTATGAATGAGATCAAATACATTGTATGAAATTCTCAAAGCATTAATGAGAATATTATTTGTGGAAAAAAGGGAACTTTATATATTTTGAGTACATAAAAATCCATTTATCAAAATTGTATATGCCATTAAAATATTAAAAATCAATTAAGGTACAAATATGCATCTATGAAAGAATAATACTCACAGATATGATAATAGGAAAATATAAGTAAAAAGCAAACCAGGAAAAAGTATGTAAAAAAGAAGGAACTCAGGTTGAAATAGCATAGAAAGGGAAGGCTCAAAGAAATGTAAATTAAAATAAACAAGGCACAGCACTTGGCTCACTGAACTGGGAAACCCCTCAAAGAGAACATATGGAATAGGGAAAGTGATACAAAGAAATGATGCCATTTAGAGGTCAATGCTGAGTTGTCCTTGTCCTCAGGGAAGCCATTTGTTCTAAAAATCTTATAAAACATATCCTTTTGAAATATTTGTGCAGTAAGACCTTCACAGAACTGCAGGGTATATTGGTATATATTGAAGAGTTATCAAGGAAGCTTAAACATCCATCAAGATACATTACATCAGTACCCATGTTTATATGCACAATGTTGTATCTATGAAATGGGATAGTGTGACACCACTAAAAAGATATTTTGATGGAATAATACTGAAAGACTTTAAAAATGAAATAAGCAACGAAGGCAGGGAATTAGATGTTACAGACAATGTGGTAACAGTATTTTTATCTTGCTACCAAGATTTTTAAGTATGAGTGCCCCAATTTACAGAGAAGTGCCATAGTGGAAGAAGGGGAGTACTCACTAAAATACATCAGTTTTCCATATTTTTTTTTTCTGGAAAGAGATTTATTGGTCCAGCACTCTCTTTTATAACAGTCTTCTCTCTCCTCTTCACCTACATTTTCTTCAGCTCATACTGAAAACCAAGCACGGGAAAATGTCTCTCTAATGGGAGCTAACTAGCATGGCAGCAGTGTGCTGGCTGAAGTATTTCATTGTGTAAACTCCTAGGTCATCCTATAACCACTCAGATAGGTGTGGCTTTTCCAATGGAAAAGAAAGCTTTTAGGGTGTAAGCTAGCTCTGCCATGCCATCTCTTGCTCCTTGTAGGCTCTGATGGTCACCTTACATAAAGGGACCAAAACTGAGAAAGGAATGCAGCCACTGAGCACTGTGCTCTAGCAATCTAGGAAGAAAAAGAATGTAACGGGCTCAGCTGATTGAGAGCAACGATAAAAACAACTGGCAGAAACCACAAAGCCCTCTCTTTATGTGCAGACAAAGAATGCTTTTCACAAAGCTCAAAATCCATTCATTACAGAATCCCTGCTGGGCACTGCACTCATCTTGACTCCCCTCCCCCTCCAATGGCCTCCTGAGGCTTCCTGGGAAGTGAGCTAGCTTGACATCTCTCTCTTGATAATATATAATTGTTCTTTATGGGAAGTGGGAAAACAGAGGAGAAATTGGATTTTTACCTTTAGCTTTTGTTTTTCTATTTTTTTAAAAAAAGATTTACTTATTTTTATTTTATGTGTACAAGTATTTTATGTTTGTGCACCATGTGCATGCATTGCCTAAGGGTGCCAGAAGAGGGCATCAGATCTGGAATGAGAGTTACAGATGGTTGTGAACCATTGTGGAGGTGCTGGGAACTGAGCCTCAGTCCTCTGCAAGAACAGCAAATGCTGAGGCATCTCTCCAGTCTCTCTGTTTTCTTTTACTGTAAAGTGTGCTCTGTTTTTAAAGGGTTGGGATGTAGCATAGGTGGTAGAGTGCTTGCCTAGCATGCATGAAGCTCTCCGTTCAATCCCCAGCTCCACATAGACCTATAAAGGCAGTGCACACCTGCATTCCCAGCACCTGAGAGGTGTGGGAAGCAGGAGGGGCAGATGTTCATGGCCACCCTGGGCATCAAGAAAGATCATATCTCAAAACAACAACAACAACAACAACAACTAATAAAATAAAAAGAAAACAAAAATCAATTCGTTACTGCAGCATAACAAAAATCCCCTAAACCTTTGCTATTAGGCTGGCATTATGGACTAGCAAGTATTATACTTTGTTTTTCAGAGAAAGGCTTGATATAATCTTTAAAATAAGATTTTTTTTCTGGTGTGTGTGTGTGTGTGTGTGTGTGTGTGTGTGTGTGTGTGTGTGATATCAGACCTTAAGGGCTTTCTTCCTGCTGAAGTACTGAAAAGTGAGAATTCTGATCTCTTGCTGACAATGTTTAAATGAATATGCCAGTTTATAATTAGAAATGCAGGGAGGGAGGACTTTTTATAACTGAATATTTAACACGTATTAAAGTTATCACAAATCCACACAGTTCTTATCCCATCTAATCTGTGCTTTCTCTCTACAAGGCTTATTCACTTGTAAATTGGAAATTCTTTTCCGAAACGTTGAGTTCACTATGAAGGCAAGTATTTGGTCAACTCCTCTATGGCTCTTATTTGAATGCTTTGCTTTGTGTGTGTCTGTGTCTCTGTATTTCTTTGTTTTAATAACATCATTCTAGCTCCGGGTGGTAAGCCTACCTGTAATCCTTGCAGTGGGAAAGCTAGAGCAGGAATGGGACAGTCCTAGGTCAGCCTGTATTGCATAGTGACACCCTGTCACAAAACAACAGACAAAAAAAATCCCTGCTCCTTAATCCTTATAGGCGAATAATAACAGCAAAGAGTAGTCTGTAAATACTTCCTTCAGAGGCAAGAGGGATTGTTTACATCCACTATGCTTTGGTTTTCTTTTTTCACTATGCTTAACTCTAGATACATTTTGCTCTTCCACCTCCCAAGGGAGATGGCAGACCACCTGGTCACTATGGCAACATGTTTCCCTGCTTCCCCATCCTTCTCTCTACTTCTCTGGACTTCCTGCAAATAACAAGAAGCCATTTGTTTTCTGTTAATGTGACTTCCACTCTTTGAGTGGAATCACAGCATCCAGAAAACTTGTACTAGCGGTGGGGAGACAGCTCACTGAAGTGCTTGCCTGGCAAGCGTGAGGACCTAAGTTCAATTTCCAAAAACTGCCTAAAAATGAAAAACAACAAAACAAACAAATGAACGAACAAGCAAAACTCCCAAATGGACATGGTGGTATGTGCTCATAATCCCAGTGCTGAGCAGGCAGAGGAAGGTAGATAACCTGGGATCACTGCTAGTCAGCTTAGCCTTCTTGGCAAGTTCCAGGCTAGTGTGGGACTCTGTTTCAAAGACAAGATAGTTGGATGGCACCTGAGAAACGATGCTCAAGATTGTCCTCCACAAGGACTCACCTGCGCATACATCTACCCGTAGAAGCACACATACACAGTAACTTCATTTGAAAAAAAAATTAGTCCTTTATTAGAATTTTTCTTCAGAGAGATCACAACTGAAGCTTTCTTACCATGCAGACCTAATTTATAAGAAGCTGCCTGTCATGGAGGCTTAGGTAATCCTTGTTGAGTCCATTACATACTTCCGATTAGAAATCTCTAGGTTTGAAGGAATCTCTGTTAATGCTGACATTCTGATGGCCCGAGGTGTTTATATATTGTCGTTTTAATGTTCACATAAACATTATGGAGTGTGAGGAGTGATCATGGTCCTGGTTTCAACAATGCCAAACAAAAGCATAGATGAAGTAGCTGAGCCGTAGACTGTGGGGCAGCAGTGAAGCATACACACAGCCCTCACAGAACCTCTCCTTTCTGCACTAAATAGCTTATACATTGCCTCCTACACTTCTAATTTGGTGGGGAGGACATCTAAAATTTACTTTTTTCTCAATTTCAATGACACAATATATTTTTATTAACTATAATCATCATGCTGTTAAATGCATCTCTTAAGCTTATTCTTCTTATTCATCTAACATTTCTGAACCTTTGTCCAATGTCTTGGTAATCTCTTACTCTCTCCCTATTCCCTATTCCTGCCCTATGGGAAAATGCCACCCTATTCTTAGCTTCTATGAAATTACCTTTGAAAAATCCATATGTAAGTGATATCATATGGAATGGCTTATTTCATTTAATATAATGACCTCCAGGTCACCCATGTTACAGATGACAGGCTACCATGCTTTTTAGGGCTGGATATTATTCTGTTGTACGTGCATACTTCATATTTATCTATTAATCCCATGAATGAATTTAGGTTGTGTGGTGTTTTGTACTGAATGTCAATCAGATGGAATTTAGAATCAGCATGGAAACAAACCTCTGAGCATACCCGTGAGGGATTTATAGATTAGGTTAATTTGGGGTGGGAACCCCCCCCCCAGCATTCCCCCCGACTGTGGTGGCTCCATTCCTTGGACTAGGCTTTTCAGGCTGCATAAACACGAGACAGTGACTGAACAGTAGCATTCATCACTCTTTGCCTCCTGGCTGTGGCAGCAATGTGAGCAGCTGTCTCCAGCTGCTGCCACCATGACTTTCCCACTGCAGCATGTATCCCCTCAAACTGTGAGCACATGAAACCCTCCCCCTCCTTCTACTTGCTCTTTATTAGGTATTTGGTAGCAACGGGAGAAGTAACAAATGCAAGTTCCTTTCAGAGATAGACTACTGTGAACGATGCCACAACCAACAGACTGAAACTGTTGATTTAATGGCCTTTGCATAAGTCCTAGGGTATGGTTGCATCTATGGGAGAGTTGTGCCTCAGCTGGGAGTTTTGAAAAGTCCAAAGTCTAGAGAGAAACTGAAATAGAACTTCAGAGGCTGGCAGTCCAGTACCAGGGTTCTTTAAATTTCTAAGGGACGCTTGTGTGCAGGATGAGCCGAGTACCACTGTGCTACACAGGCTTCTTTACTGGTCACAGAGGAGAGAACTGGCCACAGCTCAAACCTAAGTCAAATGCATAATGTAAGTTTTACGTTTGAAAATAATCCTTCCTAAGCTTGGTCATGCAAATGCAGTAGAATGCAACTTGACAAACTCTAAGACTATATAATTAAGAACTTCCAATTGCAACGTTTTTCGGTGTGATCAAGTGCTTTGCTTGGAAGTTTTCCTGGAGCCAACACTGCTAGTATGATGTCTGGTAGTAGAGATAAGGGCATGTAGAAGGCCCTTATCCATGCAGGGTCCCTCCCTCTTTCAGGTAAGAGGACAGAGCTAAGGGCTAGCCAGTGGCAGAACATCCAGCTTGGGTTACTCTCTGAAGGTTTTAGTGGTGAGGTGGGTCAATAAGGGCAAGCCCTTCAAGATCATATCTACCGCAAGGGCTGGTCTGAATCCTGTTTCCTTTCTGTTGCCATGTGGAACAACCACCACCTCATGCTCCCACTTCTGCAGCTGCAACTGCTCCAACAAGCTTTCCCAGTGCTAATATTAATCCATTGAAACTGTAGCCTAGACGAACCTTTCAAGTGAGATACTATATCACAGCAACATGAAAGTAATTAACGCTGGTGGAGTCCCCACTTCATCTCCAGTCCTCCAGCCTTGTGCCTGTTTACTTTTTTTTTTTGTTAAATACATTCCTAGTTCAATCATAGATCATGGGTTATGCAAGCCAAGAAACCTCAAAGCCTTACTTCAGGAAGTAAGGCCTTCAAGATGAGAGCCTGAGGGAAAGGGGAAGACACGGGCTACCACTTTCTGGGTATCCTATAAGTGCTGTGTGTTGGCAAGGGTGAGGAGGGTACCCTGAAGTTTAACTGTGTCGACTTGATTTGGCTACAGCATGCCCAGATTCAGTCATGCTTCTTGGTACATCAGAGAGAGCAATTCCAACAAAGATGAACATTCTAAGTGGTGGACTCAGGAGGTTGTCCTCATCAATGCAGGCAGACATCACTTCATTCGTTGATGACCTGAACATAACCAATGGTGATAGAAGGCAGTAGCAGGAGATTAAAAGAAGCATTTGCTCCCTATTTTGTGCATAGCTGTGATGGAACATTTCATCTCAAATGCTATCAACTGTTCTTGGTTCTCTGGGCTCCTGATTTGGACTCACTTCTACCACCCGCTTTCCTGGAACTCTGGCATGTAGATGACAGGTCTTGGATTTAGGGATTCTTCAGCTTCTACAACCATATAAACCAATTTCTCCTAAGAAATCTACCTCCTTTCTCTATTGTTTCTGCTTCTTTAAAGAATCCTAAGACAGACCCGGAAGACTATCTTTTTTTGATAAGTGGGTTCATTTTCACAAAATGTTCTCTTTGATAGAATTATTTGCTTTCTTAACATTTCTGGGATGACTTAGGGAGAGGAGAATGTTTTATCAACAGGCATGTTGCTTATTGAAACCTGCTGAGCCCCAAGTGAAGCAGTTACTGGAGTCTGTAATAACCCCAACTTAATACCACTGACAGGCTAAGCTAATTAGAGTCGTGTTGATGTGCCGGGTTCAGGATAATGGTGTCACCAGTGCTTGCAAATCCCAGAGGCTACAGCTGTGTGAGTTCCTTGGTTTGGAAGGATTTCCCTGCTGTTCCCACACACTGTGGCCTCAGATGGGGATGGGGTAAGATCTCCAGAGTTCCCCACTCTACTGTGACCCTGACAACCCCACAAAGAACCAGCACCCAGCCTCTGCTTCATAACGCCCAGGCCTACAGGGGCTATTCGCTTTTGTTCACTCCAGATGTTCATATGCCTAGGACTGGGTGAGATTGGAAATTATCACTCTTCCTTTGACTCTAAACTTCACATCAAAACAAAAATCATTAGATAATTTAAATCCTATTAGACTGCCAAAATATATGATAAAAAGAGTTTTGTTTTGTTTTTCTCAAAAGAAGTATGGGTTGTTCTGTTTATAAAGAACAAAGCAAAATCAAACCAAACCACAAAACTCACTAATGTCAGATCTTCAAGTGGGCAAAATTATTAAATCCACTCATTTCGATCTTACCTTCAACCTCACCCTTATCCACGTTGACTCTCAGCCCTTAACAAACCTTCTTCCAATGTTATGGGTCTTTGGAAGGGATTTCACACCACAGGAGGATTAAAACCTTTTTTTGGATTGAGGCTGAGGCTCTGGGTAAGAGTGTATGCCCAGCTTGGGTGAGGCCCTGAGTTCAAAAAGTTTTTATACACAGCTTTAGACTGATGATCCCATTTTATAGATAAACACGTAAGAGTAAAGAGTATAGAACACCATGGTTCTCAATATTGAATGCACCTTAGGATTTTTTTTGGTATGGGGGGGGATACTTTAGATATGCTAATACCTAGATCTCCTTTCAGAATATTTGAATTCAAACCTGGAGAAATGAGGTCAGGAGGAAAATATCCTAGCTGAGGATGCTGAGAATCAGAATTTGTGAACCTTGGGTTGTATGTTTGTGATGGTTCAGTTTGCTACCTGTGTGGTCTGGCCCCATGCTTCCTAACAGAAATGAAAGAAGAGGTACAGGGTAGAGAGAAGGAGGAAAGAATAAAGGAATAAGCATAGAAGAAGAACCAAGAAGGTTTGTAGGAGGGTAATGAAAGTGGCTCCAGAATAAAAAAGTTGGTGGCCACTCGAGCCAGGCTCTGGCTTAACTCAGGGTTTATGTTTATGAAATGTATGGCTCTCATTTTTGTCTCTGGCTCTACATTACCCATATGCTGCAGTTGCTTAATTGACTGTGTAGGAAAAGACCTTGGCAGAGAAAGCAGGGCAGAAATAGCTAGAATTTTGGCTTCTGGATTTTGTGCCTGTTCCTGAAACCACTGATATCCTACTATTGGCAAGTATTAAGTGAACACAGTTGGGATCAGGATCCATTCTACAAGTGTAAGGCTTGGAGAGAGGATTTAGTATGTATAGGCAAAGACAATGTGAATGATGGGCTGTTAAGATGGCTCAGCTTGTAAGGGTGCTGGCCACAAAGCCTGACAAGCTTGGCTCAGTCCCAGCAACCCACATAGTGGAAGGAAAGAACCAACTCTTGCAAGGTCTCCTCTGACCTCCATATGCATTTTGTGGAGTGCATTTGTACACACAGGCACACACACAGGCACACATCAACAAGGGTAAATGAAGAAAGGACTCTGAGTTAACTGCATATTACCTACTGGGCTCTTTATAAATGCCTTGTAATGAGTCCTTGGTATATGTCTGATCCATCTCTTTCTCTTTCTCTTTCTCTTTCTCTTTCTCTTTCTCTTTCTCTTTCTCTCTCTCTCTCTCTCTCTCTCTCTCTCTCTCTCTCTCTCTCTCTCTCTCTCTCTCTCTCTCTCTCTCTCTCTCTCTCTCTCTCTCTCTCTCTCTCTCTCTCTCTCCCAGAGGTTCATGTTGGGTGTCTTCATTCACTCTCCATCCTCCACTATATTTTCTTAGGTGGCAGAAATATATCTCCTCTCAGATATATATCAGACAGATATATATCTCTTCTCACTGACCCTGGAACTCAGATTTGGATAGGCTTGCCCAGGTAACTCCAGATCCTCCTGTCTCTACTTCCTCAGATTACAGGCACACAATACCGTGTTCAGCTTTAAATGGAGGTGCTGGGATCTAAGTCAGGTCTTCACAGCTGTACAGCAAACACTATACTGACTAATCCATCTCACTCATCTCCTCTTATGTCCTTTTACCTACCTGTGCTATCCATAGAATACCATCAAGAATTACAGTTTTATTAGAGAAACAAACAACGGGTGATTTTTTTTTTCTTTGAGGCAATCTAAGCCTCAGCTCACAACACAGGAGGGCAAAACTCCTTTTTTTTTTTTTTTAAAAAAAAATTTCATTTAACTTCCCCCAGGGTCTCGGATAATTTTCACTTAAATCTAAGTTAACACATTTTTTTTTCTCCTTTTTCCTAGGCTAGGTTCTGGGAACTTACAATTACTAAGGTCTGTGAGCAGGAAGTTTACCCAATGCTTGTATTTCTGCTTGGATATGGAAGGGGTAAGGCATCAGCTGCCTCACATGCTTGCCTACCTGGTTCCTCTAGGGTGACTGGCTCCCTCTACTGGGACACAGCACCTGGCAATCAAGTCACCCTACTTTGTCTATGAAAGTGGGACTTTCCCCAATCGCTCACATTCCTTGTCCACTATTATGCTTTGACTATGAAATATTTCCCAAAGGCTTGTGTGTTTGGACACTTGGTTTCTGGCTGGTAGCACTGTGCTGGAAGGTTGTGGAATGTTTAGGAGGTGGAACCTCACTGGAGGAAGTTGGTGGGCCTTGGGGTTTTCTAACTGGGTCCCACTTCCTGTTCACTCTCTGCTTCCTGACAGGGTGCAGTGTGACCGGCTGCCTCTCACTCTTGCTTCTGAGCTTTCCTGCCATGGGGGACTGATTCCCCTGAACTGTGATCGATATTTCATCACTCAGTTTCTCCTTGCCCCGTGTTTTGTCATAGCCATGAAGACAGTAGCTTGTACACCCACTCTCTGGTCAATTGATTCATCTCATGCCGGGCGCTTTCTGAACGTGATGAATGGAGTTCTTCCATCTTGGATTCAACTGTGGCATCAGAAGTCAAGCTTATTTTAAAAATAATTATTTTACTTTAGGTTATGTATATGTATGCATACCTCTGTATGTAGAAGTCAGAAGAAGGCTTCAGATTGCCTGCAGTCAGAGTTACAAATGGGCATGAGTGACCCAACTTGTGTGCTGGGAGCCAAACTCCGTTTCTCTTTAAGAGTAGCAAGAACTCTTAAATTCTGAATCAACCATATGAAGCAGGCTTTTGTCCTATTTTTGTAGAACTTAAACAGGAAGCAAAGCCATGAACTTGCCAAGTAGAAATGATTTGTGTCCCAAATGCTGTGTTAGCAAAGAAATCTGAGAGAAAGGAGACATATTCTGGGCAAGAAATACCAAATAGTTTCTAATGAGTGGATGTATGGTTACAGCCAGGTAGGGATAAGAAATCAGTTTGGAGACAGAAGCAGGAGGAACCAGATCACAGAGGACTACAAGATCACTGTTGAGACTTCAATTCATTATCAAGAAAATAAAGACTAGGGCAGATAACCACTTATGGATGTAAGCAGGGAGCTAACAAACTTTTTCATGTTAGAAGTAATTGTCCTGATTGTAAGATGAGACATGGACAGGAAAGAAGTGGGTTTTGGGTGTGAAAACAAGTTAATGAGTGTGCCATTGACACATCTAAGGAATGAAAGAAGATATTGAGATAGCTGTGGTAGGAAGAAAGGACAGGCTGGGCAAAAAGACGCTGTGGAGGTAGACAGAACCTGCATAGAGTGGCTGACTTGATTAAGAGGCAGGTATGATATCTAGGTTTCTAGCTTGATCAACATTATTTATGGTACAATTCTTAAGTCAGGAAGCACAGACTGAGGGCTGCTTTGGAAAGATGCTTATGGATTCAGTTTGGCAGCTGTTAAATTTTTAGTACCCAGAGATATCTTTGTAAGGGTGGCAGATGGGGCAACTGTATTCACAGACCCAGAACTTAGGACAGAGACCTGGGATGAACCTGCAGGATAGGGATCATTAGCATATCATTAGCATATGGAAGTACTATAGCATAGAAGTGAGTTGCCTGGTCTGGTTGCATGTAAAGTAAGGAGAAATGAAGGCTGAAAACATAATATTGAAGAATGCTAACCACTAACACCAAAGAGAAGCCCACGAAGGAGATTGAGGAGTTAAGATTGAATTGGCAACATCATGGAACTCAAGGAAAGAGCATATTCACAGAAGAAAAGAAGGCAATTTGGTTAATCAACATTGAAGAAAACAGAGTACAGAGGACCTAAGCTTACCATGGACGTGTTGACCTTTGCTGGATCATCATCAGAAAGCAAGATGGCAGGAACCAGATGGCAGCTGATCACAGAGCTAATGGGACACAGAGAGCCATCATCCACCCAGTTGCGAGGTGTTATTGCTTACCATTACTCTTTGGTTCCTCATCTGTGATCTCCTTCTTAGGATAGTCATATTCTTTGGAGAAAGTTCATTGTGCCATATAGCCTCACTACCCTGTTCCTTGTCTATCTGTGACTCCATCCCTCCCTGCGTTTCCCTTCAACCTCTGCAACTATAGGTGTCTCCTTCCTATCTCACAGGCATCCGAGTAGAATTCCTATGGCAGGGCCTTTGCAACAGCCCCTTCTTCCAGTCTCTCTCCTTATATTCTAGGCAGATAGATAGATGATAGATAGATACATACATACCTAGATGATAGATAGATAGATAGATGATAGATGGATAGATAGATGATAGGAAGATAGATAGATGATAGATAAATAGATGATTAGATAGATGGAGAGATGATGATGATAGATAGATAGATAGATAGATAGATAGATAGATAGATAGATAGATGATAGATGGATGGATAGATGATAGATAGATAGATCAATCAATCGATCGATAGATAAGGAATGTAAGGAGAGAGACTAGACTTAGAAATTCATTTACCTGAGAGGATTTCCCTGAACAGCTAGAGAAAACAATGCCATTCTGTCAGACCCTTCGTCACCTTCTGCCTTCCTCACTTTTCTTGTCACTGTGACAAGTAAGCAACAGGAGTAAACGTAGGGGAGGTGAACCAGTCTTTACTTTGGTCCACAGTTTGAGGGGTCACAGTCCCTCATGGTGGGCAAGGCACAGCGGCCGGGGCATCCCTGTCTGCAGTGGCAGGAGACTGTAGCACTGCTTGTTACAAATGACGAAGCAGAGAGAAAAACCAGAGCAGGTTTTTATAGCAGCCTGGCTAACGCTTCAAAGGCCTGCCTCAGTAAAGGTCTGCCACCAGCCAGGTCCCACCTCCTAAAGGTTCTGTAACCTCCTAAGACAGAGTCAACATCTGGGGACCAGGTGTTCGCACATATGAGCCCTTGGGAGGATATTTTAAACTCAAACTGAAATACTTTCTTAAACGCATGTCCTATTCAGCCTCGTCATTGTACCTACCAGCTCTGTACACTGGTACATTCATTTATGTGTCTACATTTATTGTATGTCTTCTTTCAGTTAATATGGACCCTTAAATTCAGGGACCTTACCTGTAGTTCCAATACTGAAAAGAGTCCAAAGTAAATGTTCAATAAATATTTCCTGGGTGATTGAATGGCAGGAATAATACTTAGTGAAAATCCTTCGAAACTGTTACCAGGGAGGGGGTTGGTGCTCAATAGAGTGCCTGGCTAGCAAGCATGAGGCCCTAGGTTTAGTCCCTAGCACTACAGAAAAAAAAAGTTACCAAAGTTATTGGGAAGACCAGGTGTGATGACACAATCCTGTATTGCTAGTGTTTTTAGAAACATCTCTCAGACAACACTAATACACAACAAATACAATGTTAATGTGACTATAATCTATAGCTTAGAGTATAATATATAATGATAATATAAAATCCACTCAGAGCAAATGGAGTCATGTTCTCCAAGTTCAATCTCAGCACACTTGCCTAGTCACAAGACCTAATTTCTCTAGTAGCTTGCTTTTTACTGATGCAACATGCTAAGCTTTACATCAGAAGAGTCAGCACACGTACACAGGAATTTTAAATCTCATAATGAAACCAAATGGAATGAAAGCCTTCTGTGTGACATTGGGAGGATGCAGACAGCTTTCAGTTAAAATGAATGTGTCTGTTTCCACCATCAACACCTTCATCCACATATATTTGCCGTGTACTTATGTATCAGTGCACAAAGTGATAAGACCTTCAGAGCATCGTCTTCAAACACATATAAGCCTCTGCAACAGTCTTAAAAAGGTACAATATAAAATGTGTGTGGGAAGGGGGCTTAGTTTTCCTTTCTGATTTGTCAGTTTTCTAGAAACCTTCCCCATATTTATTTAGAGAGATGCCATCTGTCTGTCTGTCTATCTATCTATCTGTCTGTCTGTCTGTCTGTCTGTCTATCTGTCTATCTCTCTCTCTCTCTCTCTCTCTCTCTCTCTCTCTCTCTCTATCCATCTATCCATCCATTCACCCATCCATCTATCCATCTATCTAGAAAATTTACTTTTTTCCTGCCAACTCGCTCATGCTGCTAACAGTAAAGGCTAGACCAGCACGTTTTGGGCTGTTTTGAATACCCTGTGCTGCTCTCCCATTCCAATATAGCACACAAGCCTTTAAAGGTATACATTCTAATGAAATGAAACTCATGGTGCTGAATTCTCCTCTACTGTATAGAAATTAAAAACGGCATCTCTCTGGCTTAAAGCTAACTTTTTATGACTCCCTGGGTGCTCTCTTTTTTATCTCCATTCTTTTAATATGTTCAAATAAGTGAGTTTTCTTTTGACTTGACACATTTTCACATATGTTGCCTTGATCTTTCGCATCTCTTACCCAGATGGGAGCTTTCCTAGGAAATAAAGGACTGTGTTTAATTATCTCATGGGGACAATTTAAAGAGGAATCCATAGCTCCTCCAACACTCTGCCTCCAGGAGAAGTAAGTAGCCATGGTGAGTTCTCTGCTTTTGGCTTTTGACAGAGATTTCTCTTGGTCTCAGTGGCTACGGTACCATGTCCATGTGTTTATTTGAGTGCATGCCAAATTCACCAATTCAGATCCTAACTTCACATTGGGACCAGGCTGTGGCACATGGGTGTGCTTACTACAATGATGTACTTTGCAAAATTTTAATTATAAAAAAAGATAAGAGATGAAATTTCAAGTGAAAACTAATTTTCAGGTATTTTTAATCATGTAAACTAAGTGTCCGCATATATTTGGGAATTTAAAGTTGATGTTTAAAAATCTTTTTTTGGGGGGTTTCTGGTTTTGTCTGTTTCAGTCCCTTCTTTCTTTTAGGAGAAAGAGAGAAAGAACATAAAGTTGGGTGGGGGAGGGAAAACATGATCAAAATACATTTTATGGAAATTTTTTCAGTTAAAAAAAATCCAGAATGAGAAACTGCATGTTATGGCTGAAACTAAGTTTAAAGAATTCAGGAAACTTACTCAAAGTTATGGTGCCAGCAGTGGTAAGACCAAAATTAGAAGGTGGGTCTTCAGATTGCCTGCTGTGCGATAGTGCATTTCCAAGTTCCACTGCAAATGGAACCACAGGGGCTGGAGAGGTAGCCCAGTAGCAGAGCTCTTGCCTACCATGTGTCCTGGGGCCCTAGGTTCAGCACTGAAATCAGAACCAACCCCCACAAACCCCCAGAACTTCAGAGAGCTTCTAGGTTAATCAGAATTGATTTTATTCTTGAATGTAATAATATTTCTGGCTAAGGTACAAGATATGATCCAGTTGAAGACCTTTTCTCTGAATAGTCAGTAGTCGCATTAGTAAAGTTCTATTCTATTTTGCTACAGTATGTAATATATGTTTTTGTAAAAGAGTTTCCTGTCCTTGTGGGGACATGAAGTCAGAGAACTAATCAACAGCATTGTGTGCTTTGGAAGAGTTTGACACACACACACACACACACACACACACACACACACACACACACACACACACACATATATATATATATTCTACTATCTATCCTATCTGTCTTTCTTAGTTAGGGTTATCACTGCTGTGATGAAACACCATGACCAAAGCAATCTAGGGAGGGAAGGGTTTATTTGGCTTATGTTTCCACATCACTGTCACTGAAGGAAATAAAGGCAGGAACTAAAATAGGGCAGGGACCTGGAGGCAGGAGCTGATGTGGAGGCCAGAGAGGAGTGCTTCTTACTGGCTTGCTCAGTGTCTCATGCTCAACTAGTCTTATTATACAGCTCAGGTCCACCTGAGGGATGGTGCCACCCACAATAGACTGGATGCACATCAATCACTAATTAAGGAAATGCCATGTGTCACCTGTGGTGGGAGAGGGAGCTGACCTCCCCTCTCACCAGCTGCGGCACTCATGAAAGTGGACCTTGCACTTTGCCTGGGCAGCACAGTAGAGCTGAGCCTACTGATGGGAGTTCAGGTGAACTGGTCTGAGAACGTGAGCATGAAGATCTGGCCCCGCCCCCCTCATCTTCCCTATGCTGCTGTGGGCAGGGGAAAGATGCCCTCTACCCACTCCTCACCGCCTGTGGCAGGTGGGAGAGCTGTCCCTGCCCCTTACCAACTGTAGCGCTCAGGAGAGTAGTCCCTATACCTTGCATGGGCAACACAGTAGAGCTGGCCCTGAAGGAGTAAGTGTGGGAGAGACGACCCTGAGGATGTGAAAACAGGTGAACTGGCCCTACTCCTTGCTCATCAATTCCAGGGGTGAACAAGTCAGGGCAATGCTGGAGAGCTCACACTGGTGGTGAAGACAGGGGAGAACTGGCAGGTTGGCCAACCCTGCAACTACCTAGGCCCAGAATCAGGATTATGAATTGGCCAGTCCCAACATCCACCCCATCTATGATCTGCTGGAGCACATGAAGGGGCTGGTCCTGCATATCCAAAGCTACAGGATCTCCATGACACAGGGCAACAACAGGATATCTAAGAGGAGTGCCAGTGAGGGCCTAGCATTGATTGTATAGCTGTAACACGAATTTTAAATGGTTTTAATAAAAACAAACCTGGTGCCAGTTATTGGGGTGAATGCTAGAAGATCAGAGAAGCAGAACAAACTACATCCAACCTCACCTTGCAACTTCTCAGCTGATCTTGTTTCCTCAAACTAGAAGCCTCTGTGTCCTCATCCGAATGGATCTCAGCTAAACTGCTGCTCAAAAGTCTAAAAGCTTAACCAGCTCTAGTTCCTGGTCCTCACGCCTTATATACCTTTCTGCTTCCTGACATCACTTCCTAGGATTAAAGGCATGTGGCACCATGCCTGGCTGTTTCCAGTGTGGCTTTGAACTCACAGAGATCCAGACGAATCTCTGCCTTCAGAATGCTAGGACTAAAGGTGTGTGTGCCACCTTTTCTGGCCTCTATATCTAGTGGTTCTTCTGTTCTCTGACCCCAGATAAGTTTATTAGTGTTCACAATATATTGGGGAACGCAATATCACCACATATAGCAGAAGCCAGAGTCATCCAGCCAGACCAATAACTCTTTGCAAAGAGCACTTGCATGTAAAGATATATGGATAAAAGGGTTTACTTCATGACTCACTGTGTCGCACTACAGCTTCCATGACATGATTTTTCCTCTTAAATTTTTTTTTTGAGGGGAGGATTGCAAGGGCTGAGGCAGATATGAAGAGACAGGAAATGAATGGGATTGAGATGCATGATGTAAAAGACACAAAGAAAATAAGTAAAAATGTTTAAAAATGAAGAAAAGAAAATGCGATAAGGCTTGCCTGTAGTGTGATCTTATGGCGACATTTTTCCAACTCAAGTTCCCTTCTCTCAGATGACTATAGCTTGTGTCAAATTGACATAAAACTAGCCAGCACACTGTCTTCTATCTATCTATCTATCTATCTATCTATCTATCTATCTATCTATCTATCTATCTATCTATCATCTATCTATCTACCTTCTATATATCTGTCTATATAATCTATTTTCTATCATCTATATAACATTTATGTATCTATGCTCTACCTTATTTATTATTTATCATCTAGCCATCAATTATCTATGATCTATTTACTTATCTTAACTGTCATCTATAGCTATCATCTTTTTATCTATCTACCAATCATCTATTATTTTATTTATTCTCTCTCTGTGTGTGCCTCTCTTTTTCTGCCTGTGTCTCTATCTCTGGACTTGGTTAGCAGCAAGTGTCTAAAATCAATATCGTTGATTCCTGTCTGGGAAGGATACTAGGACAGCACCCATGACTAGAAGAACTTTCAAGAACCTAGATCAGGAACTCCTGTCATTTTTGTTTCCCTGTATTTGGCTTCATTTCATAAACTCCTTTGAGTATCTGATCTGGGAACATGGCCACAGAGCCTGAAATTTACACTCTGTTGGCAACACCATTGTAAACTGTGGCTTTCATATCTATTCCTAAATCTCTGAGAACGTCTCCATTGGGATGGCTTGCACCATGTATTCCGCTCTGTCCAGAGGAAAAGGACTCTGAGGCTTCCGAGGGTTATTTCCAGTTGGGTAGGGTAGCAACACAAAGAGAAAGTGGGGAACAGGCAAGCTTTACAGAGAGGCAATCAATCAATGACAGCCAATTACACAAAAAAGTTATTGACTTGAGGAGCTGGGATGGTTATCTCTTCTTCCATCTCTCTCTATTAACTTGCCTTTCAAGTGGAGGTATTTGCAAAAATTCAGGCACCCAGACCTTATCTCAGAGCCACTGAATTAGTAATTAAGTGTCCGAATGGAACCATAGGGTGACTCTGTTGCATTCCCAGGCTAGAACCAACCCCTCTTTTAAGTTGGTATCAACAGTGTGTTTCCTCAGCTGGATAACATATCAAATACTCTTTAGCCATCAATATCTTATCACAAATTAGTCCAATCAGAGATTACTCTAATTCACTTAGCTAGATTCAAAAGCATAAGAGACATAATTTAATAAGGACCAACACAATTTAATGAAGAAATGAGGAATTAGGGCTGGCACTAAAGGGGTTCCACCATAGGAGAGAGAGCATTGCAGTGGGGCCCTATGTGGATATAAACCAGCTGGACTTCACATTCCATCTTCTGGCCTGATTATGAGTCTAGCTTTCTGACACACTTGTATGTGTTCTAGCTCCTCTTTAATCTCATATTTCCATTGTGTGGCTGTCCGGTTTGCTTTAAATACATTTTAGCTAGAATTCCTTTCTCCCATTCTAGAGCATTAAAGCCACTTAGTAACCCTTTCCTCCTAGTGCCCTCATCGATTGGGGCTTGTACTCTCTATTAGTCCCATAGCTTACTTTATTCTATCCTGCTTACCAGCCACAGTTTACTGGTCAGTGATTGTCCATCACATGTCTCTAACTCACCATGTCCCTGAGAAAATTAGGGCAACCTGTCCTCTAATGTCATATTTATTGGCATCCAGACTTACGTCTTTCCTTACCTGTTTCTAGTCTCGGAAAGCAGCTCTCCTCTTACACAGCCAGCACCTTTTCTTCCTCCAGACATTGAAAACTTCCTGGGTCCCCCATGAATCCTTTCTTTATCCCTTCCTTTTTGGAGAAGTCTCTTTGTCTACCTTCTCCTAAGACATCAGATTTATTTAAGAATATGTTTGTGATTCATCCGTCTCTTTTTAGACAGTTACCTGGGTGATCTCATATATTCAGGTCAAAGTTGACATTTCTAGATCTGGCTTCTTTCTACACCCATAGTTGAATATTCCTAGAGACTTATATATATCCAGACATGATTGTATCATCTTTTCTGCTAAGCCCACATCCCTATATATGCTGCTCCCATCATCTCTTTAGGGGCAGAAAACCATCAAGTTTGACAGTACATGTCTGTTTACCTCAATCTCAATATCCCACTGACTACAAAATCTTGCTGAAGCCACCACTAAATTGTTTCTTTGTCTCTAATCCTCTGCATTAGTCTTTCCATCACCATAGGGTACATTTGACACAACTGAGAGGAGGAACAACTCATTTGGGTTCCCAAATGCAGAGGTTTCAGCCTGTGATGGGTTGGCCTAGCTGTTTTGGGTTGTCATTAGAACATCATGGTGGATGGATAGGGAGGAGTCAAATTGCTCACTTCATGGCAGCCATGAAACAGAGGGAAGTTGCTGGGAAGAGGCTCAGGATAAGATATGCTCTCAAGACACATGTTTCCTCAGGATGAACTTCCTCTCTCCCCATTTCCTAGTAAGTTGATCAGCTATGAACTTATCAATGGAGTAATTCCTTGGTGTGGTTAAAGGCTTCACCATTCAATCATCTCTCAGTTGAATTACCAGCTGGGAACCATGCTTTCATCACTTGAACTTTTAGGGAACACTTCAGGTACAAATTACCACCCTCAGTAGGCATGTTTTTTGCTCAGATCTTTATCATCCTTTGCTTGGATGGTTTCAAAAACACTACAATTTGTCTCCCTATTGCTATAAAGCAATTAGAATAATATAACTGAAAGTTAATTCTGTGATATTCTTATTTAAAAATCTAGTAGGTAAACTGACATCACCTACTGAATTAGGAGCAGATTCCTTATGGTGATTAAAGGTACCATGCAATCTCTTAGCCACTTGTCTTTATGTGCCACATTTTCTGCAAGTAACAGGACTGATTGTAGTTTCTTCATGTGCTGTTTCAGTCCTGAGCCTTGATATAGGAATTTTCTCTATTGAGGAGGGTTTTTCCATCAACCTTTTTCTTCTCTTTTCTCTCTCTCTCTCTCTCTCTCTCTCTCTCTCTCTCTCTCTCTCTCTGTCTCTCTTTCTCTCTCTTTCTCTCTCTCTCTTTCTTCTTTCTTTCTCTTTCTTTCTTTCTTTCTTTCTTTCTTTCTTTCTTTCTTTCTTTCTTTCTTTC
>CABHPH010160765.1:43770-53794 GCA_902168325.1 Peromyscus nudipes | reverse complement strand
GATCAGATGGACCTATAGGCATATCTGTGGGGGGAGGGTTGTCTTGATTATTAATTAATGTAGGAGGGCCTGGTCCAGTGTGGGTGGCGTCATTCCCTGAGAAAGTGGTCTCGAGCTACAGAAGAAAGTTAGCTAAGCATGAGCCTGGGAGCCAGCAAGCAGTGTTCCTCCATTGCTTCTGCTTCACGTTCCTTCTTGAGCTCCTAGACTGACTTCTTTTAATGATGGACTGGAACCTGTAAGGTGATGTAAATCTATTCTTCCCCTAAGTTCTTTTTGGTAAGGGTGTTTTTAATCACAGCAACAGAAAGGAAACTGGAACAGGGTTTGTTTGCTAGGTGAGAAGAGTTGGGGAGCCATAGGAGAGAGGATTGGTACCTCTCACCATCTGTGACCTAGAAACCTAACTAAACAGTCTGTGCTTCAGTCTCTAGAAAGCTGAGCTTCTACCAGCTTAGACATTCTAGTTTTCAGGACTGGTGGCTGGGCCTTTTGTAGAGGGGCATGTGGTTTCTCGGGTGAGCGTGCTAGAGACTAACAGAGCAGTTATTATAAATTGCCTTTCCCTTTTCATCTTGGCTGTCATGAGGGCCTGGGAGAGCTGCTGCACAATGAAGCAGAGGACATTTCAGGCCACTAGGTTAGGAACCATGCCTATTAAGATCCAGAAGATAGGAACAAAACACATGAACGAGTAGCCTTGTTCAAGGAAGGCACAGAATTTAGAAAATTAACTTGAGTGTTTCCTGGTGCTTCCCTGCTGCCTAATGAGGATGATACATGATAGACTGACTGCCTCAACCACAGGAATTGGAAAGGACAACCAATTTTCAGGGATGAAGACCTAACATAGCCTAGCTGGCAGGTGAATTATACAGAAAAGCCCCGGGGCTTGCAGAGCCTAAGAGAATTTAGAACAGGTGGTGGAGACTTCATGGCAAGCATGTCCCCAGGCCCGATGGCATAGGAAGGACTGCAGTTCTTTTAATAACCTATCCATTTTAGCGCTCAGATATAGAGGCTGGCTTCCTTCTTCACAGGGACTGGTTGGTTTCTCTATCAGGGCATATCTAGGGCAACAAGAGATTGTAATAGGGCACCAAGTCTATTGTAACAGGGCCATCGGTGCAATTGAGGGGCATGGAGACTGTAGCAGATGCATCTTTGGGTCCTCCTACCTTTGTCTATTTCCTGGCTCTGGCCATTTGTGCTGGTCTGGCCACTGCTTTATAACCAACTCCACATGGAGTCAGGCCAACATCACTTCAGGTGAGTGGTACCCAACAGCTCTATATAGAGAGTCATACCACTAAGCACCTCCCACCTCCCACCTTGAAGCTTCTATTTTTATTTTTATTGTTTTTGGTTTTTCTTTTTGGTTTTTCGAGACAGGGTTTCTCTGTGTAGCTTTGTGCCTTTCCTGGAACTCACTCTGTAGCCCAGGCTGGCCTCGAACTCACGGAGATCCACCTGGCTCTGCCTCCCGAGTGCTGGGATTAAAGATGTGTGCCACCACCGCCCAGCTGCTTCTATTTTTTTTATAAGAACTCAAGCAAATGGTAATTTGGGACCTTCTCAGAGCAATGCTTGTGTATCTTACAGACGTTCAGGACACTCATTCCATGAAGTGAACTTTGAACTTTTTTCAGCATTTAATGGGAGCTGGCAGTTACATTTTTCCTCCTCTCCTGGAGACACTGTCTGAAGTTACAGTTGATCATATGGAGTTTTGGACATCAGTCCCATAAGATCCAGCAATTGGTAATATCAGATGTGGATCCCTAAGGGCGGCCAGTTTGGCAACAGTAATTCGCCCTTGTAGTGGCTCGCACTCCCTTCTCTTTTCATACTTCTTGCCCCTTAATCCTGCTTTTTGGGGGATTGTACTTCCTACAAAAATACTACACATAAGCTTTTGCCTCAGGCTTTGCTTTCTGGGGAGCCCAGCCAAAGCAGAATTCACATAAAAATGCAAAGACGTGGAGCAGAGAGATTTAGTTCATCCTGAAGACGTACAGGCTGATGCTAGGAAGGCAGCAGAGGGGGCGGGAGTACCAGCGCCGTCTGGAACACAGAGGAGACTACTATTTTTGTCCTGGTTGTGTTACTTCCAGTTTTAAAGGTAGAGTACTGGTGTGATGATTTATAAGATTGTTAGAGAGGATGACACAAAGAGGGGGGGAGAGTAAGCTTGTGTGATGTGACAGGGTCAAAGGGCGGCCCTTTGACGGATGCTGCTTTTTCCTCTAGAGCACTGACCCTTGGCGTCCTTCCGGAAGACCTGGGCTTTGTGTATCTTCTTAGAGGGCCTCTCCTGCAATGCCATTCTATTGGACTAGGTTTTCAGGAGTCATCGTGTGGAAGTTTGAAGTGTCCTGCCATAAGCGTGTTTGTTTAGACTTCCTACGCATGTGGAAACCCTGGCTGGACAGATGAAAGTAATTAAAGGCAAAAGCTTAGTACGGAACACCTGAATTGCCAGATGGAACTTTTTGTGGAAAATATGCTTAAAAAAAAAAAAGAACAAAAAACAAAACGACAACAATAACAGAACAACACAACAGCAACAATTCAAAGTAGCTTTGATCTGGAAGTTTTGAATTTTCAAACGTGAGCTGTCAGAGTTTTATTGACCATGCACACCATAAAGCCGGCTATAAACAGCCTCGCAGCAAAACATGTTAATCTCCCCAGAGTGCCCCACTGGCATCCACTTCCCCTTCTGGATTTTTACATGACCCCAGTTGCTTTGCTCCTAATAGAAACAAATGGTTGAGTGAACAGTGAAAGCAGGAGGCGCAGCCAGTCTGTGGGTTCCCATTTCAAACTCTGTCAGACAGCAGCCCAGCAGGAGCCACTAATTCACTCCATCTACAATGCCATATCCATTAGCACTCCCTCATCCCCGGATTTAAATAGTCCAGAGCTCAGAGAGTCACTACAGAGAGTAATTAATGCAATAGTGCAATCCTCCATGCTTCAGGTGATATGATGGCCCGCCTTACCTGTCACCAATACATATTACAGGAGACAGTCACTTCCCGCTTTGCATTTTTTAATAGTTCTCCTCCCTCTCCATGTTCAAACATTCTCTTTACAGCTGTATTGTATGCTTTTGTCTGGTACAAAGAGACTGGCCCTCTTTCCCAGGCTCATGTTTCTTCCTTTTGTTTCACACAACTCTAGAGTTTCATAACTGCATTTCTGTGAAATGATATGCAGGAGATTGTGCACATTTCAGTTTTGCTTGCATCCACTCTTTCACACCCAGGGCAGCTCAGTGAGGAGTACCAATTCAATCTATGACCATCCAGAGTGGGTTTTCTGGCCTGGACTGTCTGCTCGGGTAGCGGGATCTGGATTGTCTGCATTTCATAATTACCGACTATTGGAGCCTGAGTGAGCAATCTCCATCCCCAAGCACATTACCAAATTCACCTTGCAAGCAAGCTCACAAGGCTCACTACAGGGAGAGAATTGCTTTTGTATGCAGAAAATGGGAGGTGTTGAAAACTGTCCCCAAATGTCAAAGTGCTCAAATGACTTTTTCACAAGAGAAAACCCATTGCTCCACATGTTTGAATTTGCTAGCAGCTAGCATTTTGCTCTCAATGACATCCTGCCTCATGCACAGTCTCATGTGATTCCTGTACCTGTTCTCTCAGTTCTGTAGGGCAAGTATCTGTCTATTAGGCACAGGGTTTTAAAGGAAAACTGAAGCTCAGAGAGGCTGAGACTGCACATGAAAAATCTTGAGATAAAATCCAGAACTTGTAATACGAAGTTCTAGTTAGTACTAACTAGAAACTAAGAATTTCCTTTTCTTCTCTAAATCTTATTTTCCTTGGATCTTTCAGAATTGTTTGCTTAAGGATTTCAGTGCTTCCACTCAGGGCAAAGTCCCTTGTCACAGACATTAGCTGGAAATCAGCCTGAAATTCAAGAGCTTCCCTCAAAGCTTGAGGCTAGTCTTTTCCAGAACATCCTGGAATACTGTCTCAGATCCTGAGCACAAGTTTGAAACCTCGGTGCCTGTAAAAGTCTATCATAGGTCTAATGCCCTTCTAGGCCCCCAGGTGCTTCAACATCTACTTCTCTCCCCTCTTGACTCTCCTCCATGTCTCTTTCCCTCTCCTCCTCTCCCCATTTCCCTTTTCCTTCTGTCTCTCTTTTCTCTCCTCTCCCCCTTCTTCTTTCCTCATTTCTTTCTGTCTCTCTTCCTTTCTGTCTCTCTGACTCACGGGTGTCTTATGAGTGAAATGAATCAAGGAGTAATGATGCAGTGAATTAGAATGAGAGCAGTGAATGAACCAATGCAATGACCAGCTCTTCCTACACAATGGACACTAAACCAAGCAACGGTGAAATCTCTCCTCCATTCAAGAGCCAGCAGAAGACTTCCAGAACCATGTATTCTTGGGGAAGAAGGGGAGGACTGTGACGGGATGATGAGGGAATCTAAATGGACCAGGAATAAAAGGTTGAGCGAGAGGAAGATGAAGATAATGATGATAAAGAGCTAGTCATGTTTGGTGCTGTTCTATTAGCAATACTGTTTTAGTTAGGGTTTCTATTGCTGTGAAAAAACACCATGACCATGGCAACTCTTATAAAGGAAAACATTTAATGGGTGGCTTGCTTATGGTTTCAGAGGTTCAGTCCATTTTCATCATGATGGAGAGCATAATGGTGTGCATGTAGATGTGGTACTGGAGTAGCAGCTGAGGGTCCTACAGCTTGCAGGCAACAGGAAGTCAACTGAGATACTGGGAAGTATCCTGGTCATAGGAAACATCAAAGCCTGCCCTCACAGTGACACACTTCCTCCAACAAGGCCATACCCACTCCAACAAAGCCACACCTCCTAATAGTGCCACTCCCTATGAGATTATGGGAGCCAATTACATTCAAACTACCACAAATAGCACGACTGTAATGTGCCTTCTGTAAATGATTTTAATACAGGAATGCATATTCAGAAAACCATGAAGCCTGGTTTTCTTATTTTTTGGCAAGGAAGAGAAGACAAGCATTTAGACTTCTATGATTTTTGGTGACTTTTCTGTGTGTTGTTAGGGCTACATGGTTCTCTAGAGGTGGAGGGTCAGGATGAGCCATGCTTAACTGCTTAGTGAATGGTCACTGATGAATGTGGCTGATACCCATGGATGCCTGCTTCATGAAGGGTGAGTTGGGCTCAGCATCTCTATGCCTATGCTTCTCATTTCACCTTGTAGTCATAGCGTGATGCCCTTGGGATTAGCCGTAGTGATGAATTTGCAGGTTAGGTCACAGAATGGTCAGCAGCACTGTGCGTTACAGTCTTTTTCTTCACTACAGTGAAGCAAGGGTCTAAGGACTTCAGCTTCTGGCAAGGTTAAGAAAATGTAGAAGACTGTCTGACAACTAAGAGATAGGAAAAGCTCTCTGAGCCGCTTTGCTCAAGCACAACTTTAAAGACAAGTGAAATTATAAAACACACTCTATCGCTTTGGGTGAAATGGAAGGAGGTGTAATTCAGAGGGACAGAGGCAAACGTCATAAAGGGGAAAGGTGTTTGCTTTGGGGTAGGTGGCTTGTTTCACTGCACACTATTTAAATGCACTCCAGTCTGCCAATTATGCAATGGGCACCACACCTTATAATTCTTTGTTTACAGGCATGCGATGTCTGAAATACATTTTCCCATTAAAGCTCCAAGGTCAATGACACAGATAATTAACCAGCTGATTTAGTGCATTTAATTTTCCTTGAAGCTTGAACAAGGCACCCCCACCACCACCCAACCCAGCTTCGAGATCTGTATTCCTAGCAGACAATGGACAGTACTGCCTCTGTAATGGGACACTGATGTGATCTGTGGCTGAGGTTTTGTCTAGCAGCATCGTATGTCTGCTTAAATGATGATGAATGCTGCCTTTGTACCAGGCAGGAAGATGTCATTATGCTAGCTCATATCACTGACCTCTCAGGGCTTCCCAGTCAGCATTGCCGAAGGGTTTAATGCTGATAATTCCTTGCAGAGCTCCAAAGAGAATAAAGTAAAAAGGTGAGCCCAATGAAAAGTAAAGAAAGAGCCCAAGGTGAAGCGAAGCTTAGCACACCAAACAGAATGAAGGGAGACTGGCTTCTCCCTCTCCTGTTGGCTTTTCTCTTTCACTCCGTGGTTGTGAGTCTGGTTGTTATTTCTGCCCTCTGCCGACTTTGTTCACTTACTAATATCTGGTCCTGTACTTCACCTATCAATAAAAATAATTTGAAAATCTCTCAACCCAGGGATATTATTTCTGCTTCAACTTATTTCAGGGTGCCACAACTCAAAATGAAAATCTGCAGATTGCTGATAGCTATGTCAATATCAGCCCACTGCTAACACTTTATTGGTGGTATCTATAGATAGAGTGAGGGCATTGGAATCCAATAGATGGAGAGAGAGAAAGTCTTGAGGCTCAAATAAGTCCATTCTACAAGGGACCTAGTTTATAGACTTTGCTGCTCCATTTTTCAAAGGATCCCTGCAAGTTTTAAACTATAAAACATGCAGTCATCTTGGGACGAATTCTGTGACAGAAGACCACAGGCAACACTGTGCTTGCTCTCTTGCTCTCTTGCTTTCTTCCTTCCTTCCCTCCCTTCTTCCCTCTCTGCCTCCCTTCCTCCCTCCCTGTCTCCCTTCCTCCCTCCCCCTCCCTGTCTCCCTTCCTTCCTTCCTTCCTTCCTTCCTTCCTTCCTTCCTTCCTCCCTCCCTCCCTCCCTCCCTCCCTCCCTCCCTCTCTCTCTCCCTCCCTCCCTTCCTTCCTTCTTTCCCTGTTTGCTTCCCTTTATTGCTTTCCTTGAACATTTATTTTATGCTGAAAAAAAGGAGAGTATTTGCCGTAATATTGCTTCAAATCACAGGTAAATATTCATCTTCCTCAAACATATTTTAAGACAAACCATTTTATTTTCTGAAAAAAAATTTTTTTTGAGACAACGTCTCTCTGTGTAGCTTTGGAGCCTCTCTTGGAATTCGCCCTGTAGACCAGGCTGACCATGAACTCACAGAGATCCATCTGCCTCTGCCTCCCAAGTGCTGGGATTAAATGTGTGCACCACCACGGCCTGGCTTTCATTTTTACTTCTTATATTTAGGCTACTGAGTCTCTTTTCCTATGTATCTGAATAGAGTAATGCTTTGCTTTAAGAAAGGCTGTACTGTGAAAAGCTCACTGCCAGATCACTTGGTTTTGCTGACATCAGCTCAACACACAAAACTAGATGCATGGCTTAGCACACACATGGCCGCATTTCACACATCACACCTGCATCACTATGCTTTACTGTCTTGTCCTGTCTCATTTGATCTTTTCATCTACATATGTGCACACATATATGCCCATTGTTGTATTCAATGAATTCATTGAGTTGTTTTTTCAAATTATGGATATTGATTTTTCATGCAGTGAATTATAAAAATTATTGATTCTTCTAGCCAGTGTTTGGAGTCTTGATATTAACACTATCCCAGCACTACATTTCCTAGAAAACTACTAATCATAAGTGAATTTTAAAAAAAGTAATTGTGCAAGAAAATAAAATGAAAATGTCAATAAAATGTTATTATGGCAAGCTTATTTAAGCCATTACGAACCATTAAAAGTCAATACATTAGAGACATATTCCATAGGACTCTATTGTCTTCACTGAAGTGGCTCTTGATGTTTAGTAAGAAGAAAAAAATCACTCAACATACAAGAAACAAACTTATGTTTCATGGATTTTATAAACTCAAGATTTAATATAATTTTAATTTCAGAGAAGTGGAAGTAAACTGTTTAAGTAAAAATCATGACATTGCTTTCATAGTTAAAATAAATTCCCCCAAATTCCAAATATAATAACTACTCCAAATGCTGTGTCTAATAGTGCATGCCCACATTATGGCATTTAGGAGGCTGAGTCAGGAGGATTACGAAATTAAGGCCAGCTTTTTTTTATATAACAATTTTTGTTCAGCGTGGACTACACACACACACAGACTCCATGTCTAAAAATACAAAAGTAATGATTCTACTCCAAATATTTATTTTTGAGATGTTAGGGAAGGATAGTTCTCTTGCCTTGTTATATCCCCAATAATAAAATGATAATAATTGAAAACGTCTTATTAACAAATTCTGCATGCCAATGGCAAGGGACTCCTATCAGCAATTAGTGATCAGTATAATGACTTTGCATAAATACTTAAATTCACACAGAACTTTTGAAATGTCTGATGTATTTGATTATTAAATTGTTGAAAAGTGTCATCTTTCCCCTTAAGAAAATATATGGAGATTAAAAGAAATGACATCAATAGGTTGGGGGAACTGCTGTGCTCTTCATACCTCTTCAAGTACACAAAACACATAAGAAAACTATCTTCGATGGCATGTGTCATGGATTTTTCTAGTATAGACCGATAATATATGTGTGAAATTGCTGTGAGAAAGTAGTCTTTCTTCCTGGAACATGTATATTTGACAAAAGCCAATTCACCCACAGAGATGGCCAGCTGGATGGTAAGCTCAGGTTTTACTGAGGAAAAAGAGAATTTGGATTCGAATTTCAGAACAGTGAAAACTGAACCAGACCAAGCACTCTGAAGGTAAGTTTCATGACAGTAATGCTCATACTTTGAAGTTTTATTTTTCTCTCAGCATTAGGGATTAGACTCAGGACCTTGCACATGCTAGTAAAATGCTCTCTTACTGAGATACACCCCAGCTCAATGAAGCTATTTCTTTAATGGCCAGATTTTCTCCTGTTGATCACTTCAAGCTGAACTAGTGTCTCAATTTCTCTCTAGGATGCTAAAGAACACAAATTAATCTGTTTCCACCCCTCCATGTGTATTGTCTGTGTGGTGTATATAACTGTTAGTGTGAGTGTATACATGTGTATGGAGGCTGGCACTGGCACTGGATATCTTCTCTTGATTATTCTCTACCTTTATTTTTTGAGACAGAGTCTCTCCCTAAACCTGGAGTTCACTGATTCAGCTAGAGTGGTTGACCAATGAAATTCAGGTACTCACCTTTCTCTATACTCACCCCAGCCCTAGGACTAAAGGCATGTGTCATGGTATCTGGCTTTTTGCATAGATCATGAAGATCCAAACTCGGGTCCTCCTGCTTGAGTGGCAGGCCACTTTACCAACTGAGTCACCTCTCCAGCCCAAATTTATGTTTTTATATTTCATCAGTTAAGTGGTTAATTTAAAATACTGTTCTAGAACACTGTTAAGATCAAAACTTACCTCAGAATGTACACATATCCAAACAGAATTTATTTACATTTATTTTTATTAGAAGCAATAAAACATGCTTCAACAAGCAGCAATTAAATTACATTAATGCATTTGACCTGTTGAGGTTCCTGTTCATAAAAAGCCTTCATCTTTAACTACACATTAAAAATACAAATTAACCATTCCTGTTATGCAGGGTGGTCTGTTTCCTAGACATGATAAACTGCTCTTGAATTATTTGCAACAACCTCTGGAGGGGGCTATGCTCTTTGCACAGTCTCACTTTCATTTTAATTTGGAAAATCCAGGGTATGTGGCTACATCTCCAAGGTAGATATCATAAAGATTTCACAGTTTAAGAGTCAATGTTCATGTTCATCCTATGAATTCTCCAGAGAAACTTGGGATTTTCTTTACAGAACAGACAAATGATACTCTTGTTTAGCTGTCTAACAATAAAAGCTATAATCTATTGACCAACATAATGTTATGTTTTTTTTCCCAGTCATTGTCTTTTAGAAAGGACTCTAATCAAAACAGAAGCAAGAGAAAAAAGTCAAGAAGGTGGCTTTCCACTCCTTCTAAATAAACAGGACTGGAAGTGAGGCTAGAGAGTATCATATGAGGTCAAGTATTCATTCTTTTTGAGTGAATCACTTTTTAGTGTGTATGTATGTGCATATGTATATTACTATATATGCATGGGTACGTGTGTGTGTGTGTGTGTGTGTGTGTGTGTGTGTGTGTGTGTGTGTG
>CABHPH010160765.1:0-36708 GCA_902168325.1 Peromyscus nudipes | reverse complement strand
TTCCTTCCTTCCTTCCTTCCTTCCTTCCTTCCTTCCTTCCTTCCTTCCTTCCTTTCTTCTTCCTTTCTTTCTTTATTCTATTTTTAGTTTTGGCTGAGCTTATCTGACATAACGCCTTTGCAAAAGGCCTTAATCAAATTCTTATGTTCTGCATAGGTGAACAGAATGATTATGACATGTTTTGACAAATGAATGCATCATCAAATGTTAAACATCTGATTTATGAAGTCTATGTCAACACTGTCCACACTGTCAGCTCTCCTGGTTTTCTACAGACTTTACTTGTTGCCTTTGCAGAACACAGGTGATTCCATTTTCATAACAACGAATCTCGCTGCAGGACTTGAAAGCAAAAGACAGCGGCGTCGCAGTGAAAGGCAGGCAGGGCAGGGCTGCATTAGATGAATGGCTAAGACTTAGGCAATGTGAGGATTCATGCCCTGAACTGGCTGTCTAATTAAAATGAGAAATTGGCACAAGATGCAGAGAGAAGCTAAGCAGATTGGGATATTAACAAGCAAGCAAAAAGGAAGGAAAAGAAATTATAAAATAGGAACTCTTTTTTTTTTTTTTTTAAAAAAAAAAGGTGGTTCATTTCTACTCTTATGTCATCCAAACCAAATAACAGGCAGGAAATAATATCAACAGGATGCGGATGACATTAAAATGTGCCCTGAGTTCACAGAGTACACACAGATGGGAGGACCCAACGATCGTTTCCATTCAAGAACAGAAATACTGAAGGAAAATGACCACGGGTTACAAATATGACATACCCAAGATTGCCTGTTAAGGACAGGGTGAAGTGATGATGGGCAAGACACAGTCTTTCTTGGGAGGGCGAGGAGAGAGACATCCTCCATTATCAAACAGAGGCGGGAGACCATTCATAAATAGTGAAGCAGAGCGAAGAGGTGGATATACCGACTGGAGGCAAATGGACTTGGCTTTACGGCCATACAAACTTTTGTATTGCAGGCCAGTTAGGAGGAGGTTAAACACAGTCCACAGCAGAACCCCCCTCAGGAGGATACACGCTGTGTTGCTGGCAAGGATCTGACAAGTTCTCCACTTCAAAGAGAGCCCGGCAGGGGTGCGGAAAAACAGAAGAACTTGGATGAACATGTGAAAATGTTTACGTGGACTTTGGAGAAAAGACGGAACAAATTCACACGGGCTACAAAATTGCCTTGAAATTGGTAAGAAGAGACATGGAAAAAAAAGAATGAAAGAAAAATAATTGAGGAAGAAATCAAGGCGATGAAGTCGCCACTCTGACCAGGAAGCAAGTGCTACTGTACCGCGTGAGCTCTAACCGCCATTTGCAATGTTTCTCCCTGTTTGCTGAGTGAGGACAGAAGAGGAACACCATACGGAGGTCATACTCATAAAATGGACTTCATTGCAAATGTAGCTTCACTTTGTCATAGTTTATTTCCTCCCTGTGCCTTCGGATGGTATGTCTGAGGGATTTTAGAGCAAGCACACTACTTGTGTCTTTTATGCAGGACGCTTTCCCCATAGGAACAGACTAATACCCAAGTCAGTTTTCCTAAACCGGTATGCTTTGGTCTTGTGAGCCTGGCTACGAGTATTCTGGTTTGAGAACTCCATACATTAAAAACAAAACAAAACAAAACAAAAACCAAAACAAAAAAACCCGTTTGACAGAAAGGGCTGGGAAAATGGAACTGGGAACATTGGTAATTGCCTTCCAATTTAAGTGAGGGGAGGATTTAGATAGTTAATGATCAGAGATCATTTGAGCAGGCAGAATGTCTTTGATTTAAAGATCTTCATCTTCACTCAGAATCTGAGGGAAGAACCAAATTAGTGACGAATATTGACTAATTAAACACCAGACTGGAGAGGGCCCCATTCCAAACACATGCTCAATAAGTGTTTGCTAAATGTAAAAGAGATGAATCATATTTACCAATGTAATCAGCATATATAACTGCATATATATTCATTTAAGACCAAAAAGCAATGTATTCCAACAATTGCATTTGGAATTAACAAAGAGGGCAGGGCATACTTGATCGTTTGGGATGAGGATGTGAGTTACCCATAGTGTCTCTATGCCATAGAAGCGATCATCAGGACCATCGTTTCTTTACTTGGGAACAACTGGGTGTCATAGGAAATTACTTATAAACAGACACTTCAAACACTTTGAAAATGCACTAATACATGTAAGTACTAAATTACATGCACCATTACTGTTAATTTATGACCCAAAGATTTCTTCTTGCTTTTTGCAAAATGTGAATAATTATACCTAACATCTTCAGGGACTGGAATGATATGCATTTGAACAATTTAGGATGCAAAATCACACTAATGTGTTTTAAACTCAAAGAGAAGAAGAAATATCCATGTGGAGGAAACTGTGGTTTCTAATGCTTTTCTGAGTGCAGAGGTGGTGGGGTGAATGGTAACATTTGCACTTAAATATTTCTTATTTTTTAGCTTTTCATTTTGGGGGTTTGTGAGAGTGTATTTGTGTTTGTGTGCACATATAGGTGCATGCATGTGAAAGTCCAGAGATTAATTCCTCAGTCACTTTCCACTTAATCATCTTTTGAGACAAGGTCTCTCACTGAGCCCAGAGTTTGCTACTTTGACTAGACCTGCTGGTCACTGAGCCCAGAGTTTGCTACTTTGACTAGACCTGCTGGTCAGCAAGCCCCAGGGATCCACCTGTTTCCCTAGTGCTGGGCTTATGAGTACTCACTGCCACAGGTGGCTTTTTATGTGGTTATGTGGGTGTTAACGATCCACACTGAGGCCCAGGCTTGAGCAGCAAGCACTTTACTGACTGAGCCATCTTCCTAGCTCCCCTTTTGAAATAGAGTCTCAAGGAGCCAGGGCTGTCCTCCAACTAGGTATACAACTGAGGCTGACCTTGAATTCCTGACCCTCCTGCCTCCCAAGTACTGGAATTATAGGCATGCACTGTCATTTTCGGCCATTTATACACACACACACACACACACACACACACACACACACACACACACGTATATTATACATATATGGGCTTGGGCTCTGAGAATTTCTTGGAGAACTTTTAGATCATTTTCATAGTTGAAATTTTTATAAAACAGTTTTATCTGAGTTGTTGAGGGAAAAATCTAATTACAAAACCAGTTAATATAAAATCTGGGGTACAACAGAAATTAGTATAAAGAACAAAAAGAAGTTATTAAAATAGTACATCTCTATATTTCACAAACTGTCACAGTTAAAGACGACTAAGCCTCCTGGCTTGGGGTGGGTGAGTGGAATCATTTTATTTACGTCAGTGTATTTGTGCATCTGCAAATCTATTTTTTTTTCTGATTTCTCACTAACACACTTGCCTCTAGTGGTGTCTTAAGAGTTCATAGTCTAGATGGTAACCAACTGAAGGTAATAACCCTTTGTGTAGGAAATTCCAATCATTTCCATAGCAACCACTTATGGGTGAAGATGTCAAAAAGAGGATTTCGACTTTATGTATGAAGTAAACAAGAACTAAATATCACTAAGACAAAGATGCTACTTATGTGTAAAATGAATGAGAAAACAGTCAAAATGGAACAGCAGTATTCTCTAATAAAAAAATTATTCATTGCAGTCTTAAGTTGCTTGTCAGTGAGGAAACCATCAAATGTGCATTTGGGCAGATGGCATCTTCTCATCAGGGGTGATAATGGCCCAACGACATGGAGCCATTTAGAGATTAGAGCCGTTCTCCTTTTTTCAAAGGGCAGTCCTTTATCTTGCTGCATAGCATGAAACACTTTGTAGCAAAATTCCATGACTGTGTACCTAACTTGTCCTTTCTGTTTTTCATTTAAAAAAAAAAATCTCCAGTTTCTTTCAATCTCCAGGGGATTTTGCTTTGCTTTTAAAGACCACCTCTCATCCTAATGGGGACTTCCAGCTATATACACACAATAAATCTCAGTAGGCAAGTGTGAGTGTTGAGCAAGATTAGAGGGACATTTTCTGCTAAAGACTAATACCGCTATGGAAAAATCTTGGACACACAGTAGGTGGTCAGAAGTATCTTAGGCCAATGAATTAACAAATATAGCAATAGATACCAGGAAAGCAAAGAGACAACAGTAAGTATCAAGTATATCACTTTCCCAATGTTTCTTGGGTTGAGATTCCAACTTCCTGTCTAAAAGCATGAACTTGAACCCTTCCTCCACATCTGGCATCTGCACTCCACTTGTTTGCTAAGAGAGATTAGACATTTCTTCCTTGCACATTCCCAGAGAGAGGCAAACTCCTGCCTGAGACAGTGAACGCTGTCCTGACTATGGAGAGGTGAGTCTAGAGGGATGTGAGTGAGCTATGGAGCTATCCCTGGAAATTTCAGGTTTATATATCCACATAGCTGACTGCCACACTTCAACTAAGCTGATGTATTCCAAGTTGAATTCATCTCGGTGAAGATGTTGTGAGTAGATGATAGAGAAAGTAGGGTGTGGCCACAGAAAGGGATAGATCCTAATGTGATAGGTAGAGGTGGAGAAAAGAAGTCATCTAATGGCTGGAAGAAAAACTGTAGCAAAAGCTTTCCCACTCTGTCTTGAATCTTGGAGATAATAAAAGACGCATGCATTGATTTCCTAACAATGAAATATTTTGCATAGCCACAAACAAAACAAAGCAAATCCCATCCATTAACAATGGATGATGAGGATGGAAAGATGAAGCAGTGGGACCAAATGAATTTCTAGTGGAAAAGATAGATAAGAGACACTGCAGGGTGATGACACACAGAAAAAGCTTGATTCTCACAGGTGAGCGCGTAAACCAGGGAGCAGGAATTACAGGGACAGGGACGGGTGGCAGTTAATTGTCACCAGAGGAGGGGCTGTTGCTTTCTTCCTAGTCATTGAGAAATTACCTGGGCTCCAATAAATGACCTCCTGCCTGCCCACACTAAAGATGAAACTTGAATCAAACTCAGTGGCCACATACAAAAGGAGGACATGAAAACAGTAGAGGGTGGGAAAAGAGTTCTAGCTGGGGTAGGATGAGAGAGGAAATGGGGATAAAAAGGAATAGAATTCATTACAAAAATGTATGACACCGTCAAAACAATTTTAAAAAGTGGAGTGGGTGAAAAATCCTGTTTTATATATATATATATATATATATATAATAAATAACGAAATAGAAAAACTACCATTTAACAGGCAATGGTAATTGTTGAATATGAGAACCACACAATAGGTAGTCAAGTTAGAGGATAAGCAGAGGAGGAGGAATCAGGGCATTTGCATAGCCTCAAAGGATTTTCCTTAAGATGCAGTAATTTCAAGAGAGAATCCTGACAAACCCAGTGATCAGTGTGAACTTCATCAAGGATGGTGACTATGGGCTTCATGGACACTTGGATGAAATGCTCTGAGAAGGGCAAGATCATTTTGTCGGTCTTGCTCAAATGCTCTGTCTCCTTCTAATGGCAAAGTTCCAAAGGAGGACATATCGGAAAACAATTGATGAGATCTTTTTGTCTACATCAAGTTCATTTTAAAATTTACTATATATATATATATATATATATATATATATATATATATATATTTAAAGTAAATGGGTTTGAAGCGCGCGCGCGCGCGCGCGCACACACACACACACACACACACACACACACACACACACACACACTATAGGCAAGCAGGTTTTCTTACCCATCATCCTCCCTAACTACTTTTTCCCCTCATTTTATAGTAAAACACTGAAAGGGTAATGATGATGGATATTTGGTACCTACACATTCTGCAAGGTTTTTTTTTTTTTTGTAAGTCTAAGGTCATTTCTAAATATAAAAGGCAAAAGAAAGTGTATGTGACACCAAATTATTTGTTCCAGTTCTAATGGCTGTATACAGTATGCATTTTAGGTGGCTGCACCAGTAAACACATATATTTAAGAATTTGGAAGAGTTCAATGAAACAAACAAACAAACAAAAATAACTAAGTTACTTTTATGATACAAGTAATCAACATTAAATAATAATAATAACAAAACAAAAATGTAATCTCACTATTTGTATCTTAATGTTTGTGCAGACATTTCTGGAAACATACAGGCACACCTAGACAATAAGAATCTTTTTGCACTTAAAATACTTTATCATTAGGTTCTATCTTTGATCATCTATCTTTCTTCAGAAAAATAAATTAATGACATTTTGTGTTAACATAACACATCCACAGCTTCATTCTTGTCTTTCAGTCATGCTTTATATTTAGAAACATATTAGATTGACAGAAAAACAGGGAGTCTCGCACAAATAATTCTCATATTCCCCCCCCCCCCCCCGCCCCACATATCCCTCCTTTGACAAACAGTATGACAGTGTGGTATGTTTGTCACAAAGCTAAAAGTTCATACAGTATTTGGAGTCCCTTAGTTTTTACTTATTGTCCTTTATATGTCCCCAAATCTCATCCAGGATATCTGTTACATCTCTTGGTCCTATCTCCTTAGGATCCCGTTGATGGTGACAGCATCTTAGCTTTGTTTCCTCTTGATGACATTGATAGTGAGAGATGTTCTCATCAAGTATTGAGTGCATATACTTCTGTAGGAATTTTTCCAGTGAAAAGACTGAGATAATGGGTCAAAATCTCATATAGTGCATCTTAAAGTTATCCAAGTTAATCCTCAGTAACACTAGGCAAAGAGAGATTAGAGTGATAAATTTGGGAGAGGAAGACCAGACAGTTAACCTTCACTTTTATCACTTCTAACAAGGGTGTAGCCACCATCATGATCAATGACACTGTACATCTGGTCAAGGGAGCCTCTCCTTAGTTTTCTCCCATGTAGGTACTTCCTCCTGTCTCTTTCATACTGTATTATTTTTTTTTAAGAAAAAATTAGTGTTACTATATTTATTTATTTGTGTATGGATTGTGTATGTACCTGTGCACGCATGCATGACTGAGTGCATGTATATCACAAGTAGAGCCAGTGTGGAGCTCAGAGGACAACCCTATGGATTATGTTCTCTCTTTTGACCAAGTAGGTCCTGGGGATCAAACTCATGTAGTCAGGCTTGGCAGCAAGCACCTTTATGTACTAAACTGGACTTCATGCTGTATTCTGTGAAAGAGAGTCATCGTGTACTTTCACATTTAAGGATAAAGTCTAATTTTAATAGCTTCAGAAATATTATTGGGTTACATTATATTTAATCGTTTGTTTGGGCAGACATCAAGGTAATTGAAGCTTTTAATGGCCGCCAAGGACCTTGTTGTTCACTGTAACCTTATCTATCTGTTGGTTCATATGTCACTGGTTCTATCTTTAAGAAAAAAAAATGGTAGTTGCTGGATCAAAGTATCTGCAGAGCAAGGTGTATACATTATGCTCAATGGGACCTGAAGAATTGCATGCCAATGCAGAGCCCCACACCCCTACTCCAGCAGGCACTGTGAGAGCATGCTATTTCTCTAAGTCCTCTGTGAGTGGCTGGGATAAGCCAGGGTGATGATTTGAGATGATGCTGGAGTGGTAAACACAGACCGGCTACACAGAGGGGTTGCTTTTTATTCTCAGTGTCTTCGGAGGCCATGGGAAGCTCATTAGCAAAGGATAAAACTGGTGTACTTTATGTGATTTGTGCTGTGTCTTTGCTTCTTACAGGGCTCCTATAGATTACAGCTGGGGGTTGCTTTCTGACCTTAGTTAAGAGGTCATCTGAGCAAAATGGCAATAAGACAGATGGCTTGCTATGCTTTCTTATGCCAGTCTAGCTTGCCATCCAGTAGGGAAACTCAGAAGGTGGGACTGGAAAGAGGAGAGGGAGTGCCAGGATGATTCATTCAGAGGGAAGGGGTTGAGTGGTGGTATACAATAGGGCAGAAAAGAGGACAGATCTCCCATTGCTGTAGACTTTCCAAATGACCCTGCTAAGGAAGCCAGCCTTACTGTACATAGCACACTCTGCTGGGTGCAAAGTAATGGCCAGATACAAATGATGGAACTCAGACCACAGACAGTGTTCTACTAGTTCTGATTCCTGGCAAAAGACACGACATCCAGAAAAAGGACAACACAAGGTGGCGTTGGAGAGAGCTGATTAGAGTAATGGATGTAACTCTGTATATGTATAACGTGAGATACTGGGTCCATCTTTCAGTGTGACATACTAATTCTTCACACAATGTGTTTATCATGTTAGGGATGACAACAGGCTGATATAAAGTACCAGAGTCTCCTAAATCTCCATAGCTTTTCAAAAAGGAGGCTTAAAGAGAATTATAGAGCTACTGTGTGAGCCATTAAACAGACTCGTCAGACAACTTTTTAACCATGGAGGGAATAGAGGGGACCAATAAAAACATTAATGTAAAAAGTGCTGAGACTTCTTAGCACGTTTTCTCTCTAAAAGGTCTTGTCATTGATTTGGACATATAAGTATCAAGGCTCTTTAAATGTCTCAGGAACATCCAGATGGCCCATCCATCATAGAGCCTACTGAGATTTAGAATTAATCTTTAATTACTTATTTATAATTCATAATTACACAGATAGGGCTAGCTCATCCCACTTGCATCATTTTCTCTGTGGGATTAAGTTGGGCCATTTGAAAGGCACAGTGACTCTTTCAGTCCCTAGAGTGTTGAATGCTTTGCCTGCCAGAGTACCATAGCATTAGGATCCAAACATAAATCATTATTCCTGTGAAATCTCTTAAGTAGAATGGTCTTGGCATTTCCACTGTTCTATTATTATTAAAACACCTTAGTATATGAACCCTAAAAAACTGATAGTTTACACATATTATGGCTACTATGGATTCTGAAAACACTGACCCCCAAAGTTTCTTTCTTTTATTCTCCCCCATTCAATCCTCCTGTTACACACACACCACACAATTATGTGAACCAAAACAGTGCAAGGAAGCAACCTGCAGAAACACCTGCATCTCTCTCTTAAATTCGCATCGTTCATTTATAACGGTTGTTTTATAGAGGCTGGTCTATGGATATTCATCACTTTGTACTGTGATATTCTCGATGCCATCAGCTGTGTAAAACAGAAAATTAGTGAAAAAAAGAGAGAAAGAAAAAAAAAGAAAACCAATGGGTTTAAGAAGCACTGACGAGGGTTGGTGAGATGGTTCTATTGGTAAAAGCTTGTTGACCTGGCGTGGATCTCTGGAACATGTTCACAATAGCCTGATGAGATGATGAGCATCTATAATCCAAGGACTCCCACTGAGAGATGGGAATGGAGACAGGAGGATCAGGCTAAAGCTCATAGGCCAGCTAACCTGGAGTACTCAGGCCAGCAGAGCCAAGAAAGACCCGATTTCAGTGAAGAGGGAGGCAAGAGCCAACTCCCTAAAGTTGCCTTCCAACCTCCATGTGTGTGCTTTGGCACACACCTACCTGCACCAACACACACACACACATCATATACATGCATCCATAGACTACTAATAGAATCATTTAAAAAAATAAATAAAAAGGTTTTTCATTTTGAGAGACTACCACATTCTTAACACCCCTTTAAAAGCCAGAAGGCTTTAGTAAGCCTTTGTAAGGAAAAAACTAAAGAGGCAAAGGTGAAGACCTGCCAGTATATTGGACTAAATATATTTTGGGGGATTTTTATCTTGCTTTGGCTACCCAGAAAGAGCCTTGAACAAAGAATGAAAGCTACATGGGAAGTTGAAAGAGGGTTTAGCACTAGACTGATGCTTATGGAAGTCTAACCTGGTTTCCTTATTGTAATCATGGGAAGAATTTGGTTCACTGAGGTTGTGGGTCTTGTTCAGATTCACACATCTTGCTAGCAGCAGGCAAATTAGGCAGGTGTTTGCAGGCTCTATATTGAGTGTGTGCTGAGTATTGCTGCATTTTACATGCACAGGATGTAATGCAAGTTTACTTTGAAATTGACATTCATGTTCTCCTAAGAAATGCTGAGAAGACAACATCGTTAAACTGATACTAGGAAAGGGTAGGTGATTGTTCTCAAATGTATAGAAGCTTCTATGGTGGTGCTGGTCATTTATTGTCACTATAGCAGCACAGATGAGGACAAAATGGATCAACAATGACATGGAAGAGAACTCAGTCAAGTATAAGAAACAACTTACTGGAAGTAATAGTTATCAAACACTGAAGTCACGGAGCGGCGGGGAGTTTGAGGACATTGTATAATAGAATAGGCACACGTCAGCCTTCAGATTTTCCACATTGTTATTTTTGTTTTATATGAGAGCCTGTCTCAAACTACTAATTTCATGGTCTCAATTCCAAAGTTGTCTTTTCTAAAATATAAATTATATCATTCTTGTCTTGATATACTAAAATGAATCAAAATTTAATTTAGCTGTGTGCTTCTGTTGAAATATTTTTTTATATAACACACTGCTCCTGGAAATAGCCTGTAAAGTGACATGTAGGATTCTTAAAAGTTGACTATAAAGTAAAAGTTTGAATTCAGCTTTTATATTTTTCTTACTGACTTCTCATTATACTATTGAAGGGATGGATCCATGGAAATCATTTTGGTCTTGATGTTAGTAATAATCTGTAATAATCTCTAAAAGTTGAATTCCCATTGTATGCAAGATATTTTATACTTAAAAATTTGTATACTTTTTTAGGTAGCTTATTGCATATGTGATTTAAAAAAAGAAGGAAGCCTGAGAGACAAAGCAAGTGAGGCCCTAGAGTAAGAATTAGCTTCAGTGTAAGGCAAGTGGAGTCTGAACTTTAGGACCCTTCAAACTCACAAAGACCCTCTACAAGTGCCCTTGACACACATTTACAGAGAGTCGCACTTTTAAGTATTGAAGTCTAGAAATCAAAAGCCCCCTTTGGGCTGCCCTAATTAACATGCCCAATTAAAATTAACCAAGTCATCCTAAAATGGGGTTTCCCCTTTTACCTGTATAAACTGCCATTTGCCTATGGGCCAAGTCTATCTCCTCTCTATCCAGAGGCAGTTTATTGTCCCTCCAGGATAAATAACCATGCCTGTTATGTGGAGCCCATGAGAGTCTCTGTTCAAGGGGTATCAAGGATTTATTAAGATATGAAATGGGGAAAATACACTCACAGATACAGAACCAAGTAAACAGCTGCTGTTGTCCTCTGTTCTGTCCAGGAGCCAATGGATCCAGCCGTCCAGTCTCTAATCACCCTGAGAGAGAGACCTCATGCCCCCTCCTCAGATTTTAAGCAGTCATGAAACTTGCTAAGAGGGCACTCCCTAAGGCTGGTACCCCAAAGCTATTGGCAGAACGAATACGCACAACACTTTCCCTTTTTGTCTAAATAAGAAGGTTCTAAACCTAATATAAAACTATATACAATAAGAATGATTACCAAGTATTGTCTAGGAGAAAGGGTACTAACATAATCAAGCAAGAAACATGTACTAAATGTCCAGACCATAGGACCCTTGTCCTCTGTCTCCTGTCTTTGTCTCTTATTCCCTACCCTTTGTCCCTCTGGGGCAAAAAAAAAATCTCCTTTGTGCTGAGAACTTGGTTGTGGGGTGTCTTGAGCTGACAGCAGTCTCTTCAGAAACACTGCTATAGATCTAGTAGGAAAGCAGTTGGCTGCCCTGCAATGGCCATGCCATGATGGCAGCACTACCATCTTGCCTGGCAGATCGGTGTTAAAATTCTACACCTTACAGACCAAATAGGAAAGAAAGTTGAAGAGGTTTTCTTAAACATGACAGCAATCTTCAGAGTGTATGTTTAATTAATATGAACTGTGAATTTAGAACTCATATCAATAATAATATTAATTAACAATAATAATAACCAAAAATTTCTGGTCAAACATGGAAGCCCAAATTCCTCTTTCATTTTGTACATTAAAGAAAACAAAACAAGAATATTGATACATCTAGTGATTAATGACAACGAAACAGAAAAACTCAGAAAACAAAGCAAAAACCAACCAAGTGAGCTAGCGAATAAACTCAACACACGATAAATGGGTATCATTGGGATTTGTTGGACAATTATTAATAACCATGTTCATGCTATTTTTCTAAATTTCTTTAGGTTTTTGAAGAAAATAGCATCTGTGATGTCCTGTGACTTCTCATTTTAAGTATGAGTTTACTTTTAACCTTATTTTATTTTGGAAATTCCACATTATTCTCTAAGGACAGCTGCCAAATTTGAGTGTTAGGACTGAAAAAAAAAATGTAGCACCACCCCAACTGGCTTTACAGACTTGATTATTTATTATTGATAGACCTGCTACATGGGCTGTGGTCTGAATGCCTATGTTATCAGTAGCACACGCTTTCTTTCCTTCATCCTTTGCTTCTTTGTTTCCTTTTTCTTTCCTTCCCTCCCTCCCTCCCTCCTTCCCTCCCTCCCTCCCTCCCTCCCTCCCTCCTTCCCTCCCTCCCTCCTTCCCTCCCTCTCTCCCTCCTTTCTTCTCTCTCTTTCTTTCTTTCTTTCTTTCTTTCTTTCTTTCTTTCTTTCTTTCTCTCTCCCTTCTTCTTTATTTCTTATTTTTGGAGGCCATGTAACCTTTATAAAATGGAACCTGGGTGGCAGAAGGAGATCACTAGAGGTAGATTTTTGAAAGTGAAAGCCTAGAACTTGGTTCTAGCTGCTCTCTACCTCCTAGATCAAGGTCATGCAAGAGGCCGCTAACTCCCTCTTTCACTTCCATAAACCCTACCGGGCCTTTTCTACCCGATGAACTGAAATGCCCTGGAAGAATGAGCCAAAGGAAGCCTTTCTTCCCTTAAGCTGTTACTGTCTGGTATTGTGATCAGTGTGTTGTCAAAGCAATTAATACAGACAGCAAATCTCTTAGAGAAACTTTCAGAGGAGGTGGGGAGAGAGACAGAGACAGAGACATAGAGAGAGACACACACATACACAGAGACAGAGACACACATAGAGACAGATACAGACACACACAGAGAGACAGAGAGAGAGAGAGAGAGAGAGAGAGAGAGAGAGAGAGAGAGAGAGAGAGAGAGAGGAGAGTGTTGTCATCTTTCAGGCCCAGGACTAGACTAGATTACTGGAGGGCAAACAGAACATGGGTGCTGGAGCTAGCTCTAGCTAGCTCTTCTTCCCTAGGAGGAATTTTGTCTTCGTTGATCGAATGAGTAGATTATGCACCGATACTACATTTGAAAAAATTTTAAAAGTGGCCCTACAGTCATCTCCAGGAGACATATTCTTTATCTTTTGATGATTCGTCCTTAACTCCTTGTAATTGTTAGTAGTGATGTCCCTCACTCCTTTCTCTTCAAGAGGCATTTAGGAATAGGATCTTCTATCCTAGTCTGCCTGCTCATTATGGTTCTTTTCACATGCTCCTGAGGTTGTCTGTCATGGGACTTTTTCAACTCAGAGCTGGTATGTTCCTTTTCCTCTTCTAAACAGACTATCTTTGTGGTCAGTTTGTATTGGTCAATCTCTTATGATTATATTACATACATCATTTGTTGAGCATCATTCAGCCTGGGAAGATAGCTTTGTCAGTAAAGTGAATGTTAGGCAAGCATGAGGACCCTATCTCAATCCCTAGCATCCAAGTAAAATGTTAGATGGTGTCATACTCTTGCAATCCCAGCGCTGGGGAGGTGGAGATAGGAGAAGCCCTGGGGCTGGATGGCTATCCATTGTAGCCTACTTGGTGGTCCCTAGGTGCCAGTGAGAGACCTTGTCTTAAAAACACTGTGTAGATGACTTCTGAGGAATGTCACCTGAGGTTGACTTATGACCTCCCCATGAACACACACACACACACACACACACACACACACACACACACAAAAGTATCACCGTTGATTCATTATTCTGAGGGGTCCCCTTTCTAAGTGATTTTCTTTTGGGAAATGTTATTTTGACAAGCGAGCATGCTCAAATATGGATGAACCACATTTTGTCTCTTATTTTACATTTCACACTGCATTTAAAAATATATTTCCATATTTCCATAACAGATGCTAGAGAAGTTTTCCATCCACAACTTTCAGAAGGGAATGTCATTTAATTTAGATCATCATTTCTTCCTACTTTCTATAATTATGACATTTCTTTCTGTTAATTATGTTGTTTGCAGTCTAATGACCCATCAATTCAATAATATTGGTTATGGAAACTTAAGAAGACACTAATTCTCTACCTGAATGACCACAGTAATACAGTTCATCGTGCAAGCTTCCTTTTCTCTCTCAGTAGATCGAGGATGGATACAATGACTCAGGGAACTGTGCATGAACACTCGCATGCATCATTTTCTGCAAAGTCGTCTTTGCTTTGGTGCCTGAATCCATGTCGGGAAGAGTTTTTCTACTTGCGGCAAAGATTCAGACGTGGATGCCACTGCATCTAATGGTTAATTAACATGCTTCTTGGGGTGAAGAATGCTGAGTGAGAAGGAAGTTATGGTAACTGCAAAGCTGTCTACCATTTTAACTGGCCAAGCTTTGTTTCTGGGAATGTTCACTATCCTCCATCTTTGTCTATCATGCCACTCAGGATCATCCCAGGAGTTTAGGAAAACAGGTTCTTTCTTACTTGTGCATTATCTCCACAGGTTGGTAGCAGTATTCCTTATATTCAGTTTGGAACTCGGACTGACAGGAGCAGCTGGCATGAATGCTGAGAAGCAGGAGCTTGCTCTGCTGGGCCTCACACTAGAAGCAAGGTGGTCTAGCCTAGGGGTGACTGTATTGCATTCTTTTCAAGCCCAGAAGGCAGAAGGTCCAGTCTTGGGGCTCCATGCTACCATGTAAGGAGTAAAATGCATCCCATCCCTGAACATAGAGACAAAGAATTAAGTTACAGAAGAGGGTAAATGGATTTCACTTCCTTTCTTTCATCTCTAGGTTTATTTAGTTACTTGTGGTACAAGTTTTCCTGCCAATACAAGGGACAAAATGGTGGCAGATACATTTCTGGTACCCAGAATTATTAACTGTATTGGAGGAAAACACAGAAGATGTATATGACATTGGAAACGACTTCCCCTCTCTTTTCTCTCTCTTTCTTCTTCTCCCAACAGGGTCCCAGACTGTAGCCCAAGCTAACCTGGAACTCACTATAAAGCCCAAGTTGGCCTCAAACTGTTAATAATCCCCCTGCCTCAGCCTTCTTGGTGCTGGGATCACAGGTGAAAGCCATACAATACTGAAGTTTAGTTGATATTGAAATTGAAATTTGCCAATATCTCTGAAATCTTGGTACATTGTCATTTTCTCTCTCTCAGTCTACAGATGATGCTACAGATATGTAAAATGCAATGGTTTTCTGTGGAAAGCCATTGGGGGAAGAACGTTAAAGATTAATCTTGATTTATTTTCTGTTCAAAGTGAAATGTATGGTTTTTACTGTAATAAGCTCATCTCCAACAACTATGTAATTTTTCATACTTAAGTCAGTTATATATTTCTATAATGTATCAATTATGAGGGATAATTAACCACAAAGAGAAGTATAGCTTTGGCATGTTCCTCTCTGTGGATAGGAACTGATGATCAAGTCCACTCAATGGCACTCTGGGTGGAGAAGAATGAGGCTTAACAATTCAAACCTGATCTATTATCATTCAAATCACAAATAGATTATTGTTTGATTGGCTGCATTTCTTTTATTATCATTAATCTGCTGTCTTCAACTTGGAACAGTTAGGAACTTGTCCGTGTGTTTCTCTGCTAAACAAAGGGCACAGAGCTCTCTAAACATCTGGACAGAACACTGAATCTTCTTCCCCTATGAAGATTGGTATTTTTATCTGCTCTCCTCAGTTTGTCTGCATATTTTTTTCCCTTGCAAATTGGTATTTAAACCTCAAAACCTTTAGCTAACTACATCTGTCATTGATATTTTATTGTTTAATTTTCATTTTATGGAGCCAAATTACATCTCTCCCACATACAGCAGGCACTTTACATGTCTAATTTGTCGACATGTTCTATAATGATAATTTCATTGATTTAGAAGGTGACATTATGAGCAACATATGTTCGGTTTAGCAGTAGACCTTGTTATTTCAATCAATTTTTCCCCTCCAGAACTCAGCTATATTCCACATTTAGAGGCAGGGGAGTCACTTAACTAGTTAATGTACGGGAGACAGGGCTGTTGATGGTGGTGTGCTTTCCTAAAAGAACAAATTTCCATTGTGTAGTCCATAGGGTGCTTCTATTATGACTGGATACTTGAGGCAGGTGAAAAACAACAATTCCACAAAGGCACTTACTTAGTAAATAACAACTGATGAGGAACAGGGCATTACAGAAGTCCTTCCTCCCACTCTCTCTTATTCACCACACAACTCTAACCAGCAGCTCTGAAATATAACTTCCGTGTGTATGTGGTGTGGTGTGTGTTTGTGTGTGTGTGTGTGTGTGTGTGTGTGTGTGTGTGTACAAGTAGGCATGGGTGTGTGTACTCATATGTGCATGAATGGAGGGCAGAAGTGGGTATTGTGTGTAATCTACTCTACCACTCTCTGCTTTCTTCCCTTGAGACAGGGTCTTGCACTGAACCTGAAGGTAGGTTCACAACTAGCAACCCCTAGGGACCATCATTTCTCCTTCCCATAGCACAGGGTTAGGTGAACACAGACATGCTCAGTTTTTTACAGCTGGAGATTCTAACTTCCATCTTCATGGTTGTACTGCAAGCCTTCTTACCCACTAAGCCATTTATTCAACTCCTGAAAATATAACTTATGAGAACAGACCCTCCTGGCTTAAACACCCTCCAATGGAAGACTGCAGAGACCAACAACCCAGAAAATTCAAAGACAGAAGACAAAATTATCAGAAGAAAAGCCTGCTCTCTCTAGACACCCTGGATTTCCTAGTATATCTGTATGTCCCTGTATCTGCGGGAGCTTTTTCTTTACCCCATACTTGTGTGGCAAAAAGAGTTAGTTCTTATGTGTCAGGATCCAGCCCAAAGGTCAGTTCAACAGATGCCCCCTCCTCCCCTTCTTCCACTGCCTACCAGCATTCATCCTGACATCCCTACCTGACCTGCGTGTGTGCTCGACTTCCTTCTCACTCTCCTCTGAGTCACTTGCAGGGGGAACTTATCCATCTATGTGTCCACAGCAGCTTCAGGCCTGGCTTATTGTAGCACTCAATAAAAATGAATTGGATTAAATATAAAATATTTTCTATGTGACAAAGTTATGGTATGTCATAAAGGAAGCTTCAAGATGGCAGCCTGTTTTTCTTTATAAAGCAATCAAGGGCAGGCTTTCAGTGCCCTTGCTGATGGTGATTTATAAAACCAGCCAGGGGTTTAGTTCAATATCAATACCAGGTAGCCTGCTTTAGAAATGATGTGGGAAATGCAGGAAAGTGCTTGTGAAATCTCTAATAAAGTTAGGGTAGGTAGCTGTAGAAAAAAGAAAAGCAGTGTATGAAAGTGGAAATCACCAGAGTAAGGTATTATAGGGTCCTGATGCTTCCTGAAAGGAATTTCTAGGCTCTGACTCGTGGTGGAGGTGAGTTCCCCATAGCTACTGAGCCTGTGGTGCATCTACAACACAGTCCCAAGAGTAAATGAAACACTGTGCTTCAATATACAAAATTAAAACATGGTTTCTGGAGAAAGGGTCTCACTATGAAGCCCAAGTTGTCCTTGGACTCATGTTTTTTTTTTTTTTTTTTTGGTTGAAGCTTTGGTAATGCTTGCCCCTCTCCTCTTCTTTTGTCTAGAGTGAGCATGCTTTTCTCCTGATATTTTTGTCTGCTGTCTCTGGGTTTTGTTGGCCTTTACAGTCTCATATAGGAGAATGTTTAAACCAAAAAAGAAAGCTCAATCTGACTCAAGGCTATTATTGGTTTAATCCTGAGGTATCTACCCCAGCAGCCTATGTCCCTTCATGTTGCATATATATAATACGGACACACACACACACACACACACACACACACACACACACAGGAAAAGGGCAAGCCAGCAAAGTATGAAGATAATCATCCCTGAACAGCCTCCAAATGGCATGGACAAATTTTCAGCTCTGAGTACCACTGCCCATCCTTATTCCCTGAGGGATAGAGTGTGAAACATTAACTGAAGTGTGGAAGCACATCCTAGGCACCCCATCTGTTTCATGCCTATAACAGCTCACCAAGAGAACCATAGTACCATCTTGCATGTACTGCATGGGGGAAATGCTGCTCACAAGAACTGGACTGTGGGCCCCAGGAAGGATGCTTTCATGTGGAAGAAATCCATGTTCCATTTCAACACAGCTCTGATGCCCTGTGTAATGTGGAAGCATGAGTTCTAGAATTGGGTTTTATTATGTGCAAGTTGAGGTTTGCTTTGGTTGGCTAAGGACAACTAACAGGGGGTATGCATTACATAAGGCAATAGATAAAGACGTCTCTCTTGTTCGTCACCACCCGCAATCCTGCACTGCTATAGACTATTTAATAACTACCACATCTCACCCCAGGTGATGGGATCGATCACTAGGATTCAGTTTGTTTATCACCCTGTCAAACTGGAAAAGGGCTCTTTCCTCCTTTGATAAAAAGAAAACCCTCTCTAAACATAAGCACTTTCCAATATCACTATTATTACTATTATTTTTGATACTTTCAGCTAATTAGACTCACTTTTCCATTCATTTCTAGAAACAAAAACAATCGATTTGTCTGTAACACGGGAAGAAAGCTTCCCTTAGGGAAATTACAGTCAATAAGAGAGCTTAAGAATTGGAATTCAGGTAAAAGCAAAAGTAAATTCAGGAATAAATTCACAGAAGTTAGTGCTGACATTGAACATGTTTTCAAAACAACATAAAACGAGTTGAAGGCAGTTATGTGACTCAGGATGAAACGTTTGAAGTTGAGCAACCGTATTTTAAGTTTTAGGACTACAGTCAAAATGACACTCTCCTCCTAGCTTTCTGAATTGATAACCAAATCACCACTGGTTACCAATATCCTAACAAATACAATCTTTATGGAAATTCTGTAAGGCTTAGTGAGCCATTTATGAAGAATTTTAGAGCTGAGAAACATTTACAGGAGGTAAGGATTTGAGAAAAAGAGGTAAAAGTCAGTATGAATGCCAGGTTCAAGGGCATAACTTCCAAAGCCCAAGAGATTTGGTTGCAGCGTAAGCTCACACTTTTAAAGCATGAAGGCCCCAGAGAAGCTGTGAAGCTTCCACTCTCTCATTGAGGGAACAGGCTGAGCACAGTACTTAGTCCTCATCATTTGTATAGGTTATCAGTCAGAGACCTGGGGTGTGAAACACATCACAGCTATTATCCAGAACTTGGTTTTTGCTCTGGACTCAAAAGTAATGGGATTTTTAAGGAAGATGCAGAAATAAAGGCAGATAAAATTGTCACAAGCTTCAAAGATGGAGGTCTCAGTTTCTTTTTATTCTGAGGTCAGTGAAGCCGGGGCATGAACATGAGGAATTTAAATGGTCACTTCTTGAACGCATCCATCACTGATTTTACGTGGCTTTTTATTTAACAGATGGGGCTGCATAGTTTCTGGTCCTTGCATATCAAATCCTATTTCAACTCAGTCTTTCTGTCTTTACAATGATACTGAAATCCCCACCTCACCCCAAGAGGGAAGAATATTGCCAGTGAGAAGTGATTTTAAATGAAATAGATGGATGATTTCTACAGTGTTTTCACTGATTCTGAAATCTGTATTGTGGCTTTTAATGTTTGCCTTCTCTAGGGTTCTCTTTCTTCCTCCGAGAAGGGCTCAGATATACATGCAAGAGTTTTCTGCACCTTATGTCTTTGATCCTTTAAACATCACCAACTCAATAGTAATACCATTTTTTTGCTTAATTAAGAGTGTGTGTATGTAGGGGTGTGTGTGTGTGTGTGTGTGTGTGTGTGTGTGTGTGTGTGTGGTGTGCATTCCTGTGTGTGAAAGCACATAAGTGTCACAGAGGACAACCTCAGGTATCAGCCCTCACCTTCTAGCTTGTTTGAGATTGGGTCTCCGTTGTTTTTCTGATGTGTGTGGCAGGTTAGCAGGTGCTCAGGCTTCCAGGGAGTCTCTTTAATCCACTTCCCATCTCTTGGTTGGAAGTGAGCTTTACATCAGTTCTGAGAATTTGAATTTAGGTCCTCACAATTGCATGACTAATTATTTTACACATGGAGCCATCTTATTATCAGATAAATCCAATAACAGTTGATAAATGCTTTGGTTGCTTTTTTTTTTTTTTTAGCTACTGTGAGACACACCGAGGGGCATAGAGCTGTGTGGGTTTCTCTTTGACATATGCCTTAGTTTTCTTTTGAATATATATCTAATAGTGAAATTGCTGGCTACTGTAGTCTCTCTCTCTCTCTCTCTCTCTCTCTCTCTCTCTTTCTCTCTCTCCCCCGGAAGCTACCTACTATTTTCTGTCCCAGTCATCCTAACTTATATTCCTCCAAACAAGTTATAAGAGTTTCTCTTTCTTGACACCCTTTGGTAACTTCTTGTCCCTTTGAACACAACCATTATAATTAGAGATACCTTTGAGGCTAATTTTGATAATCTGTGCTAAGTACTTTTTCAGGTTGGGATGTTGGACATTTTTCATAGGCTTCTTGGTTGTTTACATGTCTTCTTTTGAGATATGTCTATTCATATCTTTTGCTCATTTAAAAAATTAGATCTTTTTTTTTAAAGCAGTAGTTACTTGGAGATTCTGTATAAACTAATGCATCTTGGTGCTTTTGTCAAAAATCAGTTGGTTGTGAGCATATGTTAAGTTCTGGATTTTCTATTCTGTTCCACTGACCTGTAAGTTCGTTTTTGTTCCCATGACATGTTGTTTTGATTATTATAGCTTTGCAGAAATGGAGTACCATGATGCTTTCCTTGTCAGAAAATTGTCTGCAAGTGTTTCCTCTTCTTCTGAGATTGACTGTTGTATTGATTGTTTTCTTAACTGTGAAGGCTATAGACATGCACTAAAAGACCCAGATTTTACATGGGCACATGGAGATCCAAATGCAGGACCTCATGTTTGCATCATAAGAACATCACTGACTGAGCCATCTCAGTCAGTGATGTTCTTATGATTAATTAATTTAGTATTAATATTTAGTATTAATATGGACAATTTAAAGCTCTGAAATTTTAAAGAACATATGCTGAAAATAATTTTTGTTACTTATAAAATGCTCTCCCAAACTCAAAGCCTCTTAAACTGCGGGCTGGACCCTCCATGAGACTTCACAACTGAAAGAGGGGATGCTGAAAATTTTGGCAATAGTCAAAGGTTTCTGAACATATGATGACCATAAATGAATTCAATTCAGACATATAATGAATCTGAGGTGCTTTCTGTGGCACTTGCCCATGCTGTATCCCAGAACCTCACTGCAGCCTTGGTTCTGAAGTCATACATGTGTCCTTCACACTCTGCCTGCTGTCACACAAACCAGTGAACTCTGCTTGAGACACCTCAGGCCTGACTCCTGACTCTGGTCTGCTCTAAACCCTGGACTTCTCCGGTATATACAAGGTTTTCTGTTCTCAGAGACGCATCATAGTTCAGTGACGCAAAATATAGACTTTTAATATTTCCCCACCATCAATTCTCAGCATGTAAGTATCAAGTTAGTGTCTTCTTGGGTTGCATTGTGTTAGAAAGTTTGATTTTAAAATTTTTGGTTTGAGTTTCTGACTTGAGTTTCATAGGAAGAGGATTTAAGGAATTTTGACTTGGGATTAGAGCAGAATTCCCAGTAGTTTCTGAAATTGCCCAAAACATACCTGTTATTTTGTGCTATGGTATTTATGAGAAATGCTGCTTTCAGAATTAATGACAGTAAGTTAAATATATCAATCAAATCAGATAACTTTTGAAGATGCTCTACTTCCTGAAGTAGCAAATATTCAGCCAAGATTTCATTTTTCATGTAAAAATAAACAAGCACATTCATCTCACTACTATGTTAATATGATTTCATCCTTAACAAATAAGTTAATACAAATTTCAAGAAATTTTTTAAAAATAAACTTCTTTATTATCAGTGTTTGATTGGTATGCTTCTTTTGTATACTATATGCACAGGGTTGTGTAAAAAGGTTCACGAGTGGAGAATATTTAAGGAGCCCTGCATTGTGCCTTGGGTAGTCATTGACACAGACCATTGCATTGGAGGGTGGTCTTCATGACTCAACTTAGGCTCACTCATTCCTCAGGTCCTGACCCCCACAGTACATGCTCAGAACTATGTTTCCTACAGACATTCAGACCATGCCATGAAGTGATGCAATCCCAAGGAAGCAATGTGGGGAATGTTGCCTTTTGGACCTTCAATTAACTATAACTGACCATGGTTAGCAAGCCACCAGAGAAGGCAACTGCATCATGGGCAGTGGGCACACTCCTAATTTATAGAGCAGAAATTTTTATAAGTTGATAGTTCTGTGGATCAGAGCAAATGCAGTTTTGTTACAGAAGCTAAGGCTTAATTTAAGAAAGTAATCGTACTCTATTTTCAAGAAATGATAAGGTGAATAATGGCGAGCTGTTACTGAAAAGAGAGGGAACGCGTTAGCAGATGTTGAGCACTGATGTATTATTTTATCCTAAAACTTCTACTTGGCAAACATTAATCAAAGAGAACAAATAGTAGCTTTGAGTTTTACCAATTACTTTTCCTAAACAGATACTAAATATTTGATGGTTGGGTATAGATTGCTATTAAACTCCAAGTGATATTTCAGTGTAGATTAACAGGGGTAAAATGCATTAAGAACAGGTAAACATATGATTAATATTTCAAGCTAGATCTATTTGGCTACTTTTAAAAGTTGACCTCAGCCTATTTCAAAATCTCTTCCCAAACCCAGCATTTGGCTGCTGTCCCCAAATGGCATGGAAATAACTTTCCATCAAGTGTGGTTGTATGTGACATTAAGGTTTTGCATTTAAAATAAGGTATGCTTTTAAAAACTCATAAAATGCAAATGCTTATAGTCTCTGAGCAGAAGTTGCAAGCTGCGTAAGAGTGCTTTACCCACACTAAATTGACTAAACCATTACCTGTCTAACATGGCTTAATTATTTTATTAATCTGTGTTACCAGGCAGAACATTTTGTTTTGCACCCAGAGGGGTTGTAAATGATACTTTCAGGATTTGCATTCATTCTTTTCCCCCAACAGGCTATCCTAAGATTTTATTTCTGCTTATTTTATTATGCATTATATGCTGAATTTAATTGTGAAGGGGGAGGGCAAAACTAGGTTTGCAACCCCAGCTCAGGAAGGAGCCTGGCCAGATTGCATGCAACCATTGCTAACCAATGTCCATCAGGGTGAGTTTGGCCTACATCAAACCATGGACCTGGTGATTAGTAAGGGTTACAGTGCATAATAAGGTTAACTAGGTGACTTCAATGATACTCATAAACTTCTTATACAATTTCCAAAATCCATCTGCGTGTGCGTGCATGCGTGTGTGTGTGTGTGTGTGTGTGTGTGTGTGTGTGTGTGTGTGTATGTGTGTGTATGTGTGTTGCTCGAATTTTTTATGTGTGTGTTGGTGAGTGAACATGAAAGTGGGTATAAGTACTTATAAACGTGTAGGTCAGAGGCTAACATTAAATCTTTCTTCAATTGCTCTCCACATTTTATCTTTTGACACAGGGTCTCTCACTGAACCTGACACTTGTAGGTTCAGCTAGGATGGCTAGGCAACGACTTTCAAGGATTCTCTTGTGTACCTACCCCTCCCTCAGTGCTGAGGTTATAGGAGCTTTCTATGTGGAGTCTGGGGATCTGAATGCAGGTCTTCCTCTTTACCCTCCAGGCATTTTACCCATTGAGCTCTCTTTGCTGTTTTAAGCAAAAACGTTCAGTCAACATAAACTCCGTGCTGACATACCAAGCCACCCCATTGCCATTTTCCTTTCAAGGTCTTTACATGCCAGCTTCCGTGCCATTGGTCTTCCCACCAAAACTAGGAGAATTTTTGTGTAGGGTTTGGTCGGTGGCTTAAGTTTTCCTGGCTTTTGCAGACTTCAGTGTGACACCCAGTTGGAGCTAAATTTTCTGCAGCAGTATCTCTGTATTTGACCTTGAATGTCAACTTGACTGGATTGGGAAGCACTTAAGGAAGGTTAGTCAAGCGCAGTTCTGAGTGTGTCTGCCAGGACATTCCCAAGATGATTAGAGATGAGATCTAAATGGCTTAATTCATTGAAGGATTCAAAATTTGAATAAACTATTGGGAGGAGTTTGGACTCGGAGTGAGACATACTTGGAAGCCTCTCACTGGCAAGAGTTCCATCTTGCTCTGGGCCTCCTTCCTGTCTACTGCTCCATTTTGTCTCCATTTGCCATGATGTGATTTGCTCTGCCAAACTCTCCCTACCACAATGGATTGAAGCCTCTGAAACTGTGAGCCGAAGGAAGTAATCTTCTTCCCCTTTGAGTTGTTTCCTCAGGTGTTTTGGTCACAGTTACAGAAAGCTAGCTAGTGCAAATATGGTAAATCTGGAAGACACCTGGTTTTTATTTTTCTTTAAATGAATTGAGAACAAATAAACAAAATCAATTTGTTCCCCTGAGCAGGAAGCCACTGAAGTTCTGTATGACTGTGTGCCTAAAGCAATATGCTGGTCACAGTCCTGCTCTGTACCATTGACAGTGTGTTGGTTGTGCAAGCACAAGAAGCAGAACTGCTCCCATCAGCTCTTTAGGGTCCTGCAAACACTACAAACCAGAATGCAAGCTTTTGATGTTATCCTCTCTGCATGGCTGGATCTGAGCAATAAACCACACTCGGTGGCTAGCTCCGGGGGATGTGGAGAAAAGCCAATAAGGATGCAGTAGAGATAAGCAGAACAGCTTCACCGGACTGTGCTATTGATTAGCCCTACACAGCACAAGGCCATTGTTGGAGGCACCTTTGTAATCCATGGAGCTGGGTGGTCATAGCTTTTCTATCACACACAAGTGGTTGGCAAGTACATCCCAGGTATATTAACAGGGGAGAAACCAAAAGGGCAAAGGAATGGAAAGAACAAATGTGTTCTCTGTCTAAATTTACTGGTTGTTACAGCTTGGATGTGAACTCTTAATGCTTGGTTTTCAGCTAGTGGGGCTGTTTTGGGAGGTGGTGGGACCTTTGGGAGGTGGAATCTGGTTAGAGAAGGTCTGCTCCTAGAGGCAGGTCTTGATGGTTATAGCCTAGCAATATTTCTGGTTCTCTCTGCTTCCTCACATGGGAGAAATGTGAGGAGATGATGCATCCCAGCTGGATACTCCATGGAGCACAAAGCTCCAGGCAGCCATGTCTTCCCCACCTGATGCACTTAAGGCCTCAAACCGTAAGCTGGAAAAAAGCAGTTCTCCCCTCCCTTAACCTGCCTTAATGGCCTCAAACCTTAAGCTGGAAAAAACTAGCCCTCCCCTCCCTTAACTTGCCTCTTGTCAGCTGTCCGTCAAAGTGACAGGAGAAGTAACCAATTGCAGTGGGTGGTGTGTGATCTTTCCTTGAACTGACACATCCCCATTAGAAAGAGGAGGGAGACACATAAAACTCAGGAAGCTAAATGAACACGCAAGGCTCTGGAAAACAACGAAACCCATGGGCTCAGTGCATTGTAAGGATCCTCTCTCTCAGGTTATAGAAGCAGTAACAAGAAATTGCTAGGGAGAGAAAGGAAGGGAAGACTCTCCATCTGGCCAAGCTGCCTGAAGGATGTGCAGAGAGCTTAGAGATGCAGGTTTTGTGAGTCACTCCTTCTGGGGAAAGCTTTGGCTCTGTAGTGATGCTCCCATGACTAATCCCAATAAACTCATTGGCTTATTAAGCTGAGCTTGCCTAGACTCATTTCTTTGGTCTGTTGTCAGTGCTCTATCTGGGTGAATTGCTGCTTGTTCATGTCTCCTCAGGGACAGTCACACAACACTAGTGTATCTTTGCTTTCTGTAAAGAGGTTAGTACACCTGTAGCTTGGATCTTAAATGTCTTCCAATGATTTCTTCATTTTTCTGCAGGTCTGCGCTATTGAGAGGGGATGGTGGGGACTTTAAGACACAGGGATTCGTGAGAGATTCTCAGATCACTGAGAGCATGCCACTGAAAGGATAGCAAGACCTTGTCCCTTCGTCTCTTTTTTACTCTTGGCATCCCGGTTACAGGGGTGGGGATAAGCGGAGGTCATTTTGTCATACCCTCTTCTCCACAGATACCTCACAGCAGACCTAAAAGCAATGGGGATGACCAAACTGCACTAAAACCTCCAAAGATGTAAGACAAAACAATTTCTTACGAAAATGACCTCACGGCTGTTGGTTATAATGACCACCCAAGAGATTATCACAAGAATTCATAATCACATATGACTCTTGAGTGTGTTGGTTCAAACTTTTGGCAATTAAAAAAATTGGATTGAGTGGTGGCGCACGCCTTTAATTCAAGCACTTGGGAGGCAGAGTCAGACTGATCTCTGTGAGTTCAAGGCCAGCCTGGTCTACAGAGCGAGATCCAGGACAGGCACTAAAATTACATAAAGAAACCCTGTCTCAAAAGACAAAACAAACAAAAAAATTGGATTGATTGTTGAACAAGAAACCATTTATATGTAGTTTTTCCCTTTAAGATTTCATTTTCTGTATTTCAGAGATAATAATTACCTTCTCTCTTTGTTTTTAACTCCAAATATAGAGTTATGTAATTTAAATGAATATATATTGTCATCAAAGTGGAAAAATTATAGTTCATGAATTTGACAATATATTCTTACCTGGAAATAGGAGTCTACTGTTATTTTACTTATTTATCATAATTCAGGAACACTGGGGTAAAGTGAGGTGAAGAAAGTTGCCCTAGGGAATCAATATCCACAAGACACCAATAGAAACTTGGAGAGTAGTATTCCTTTTGAGAGGATTGGGAAGAATCTTCCCGACTGAGAAAATGTTTCCTGGTTAAATCCACTATCAAGCTCACTGTCTTACTCTACCCCTTCAGCTGACTCTGGCTCTTATTTCCTTTATGTTTATTTATTATTTATTTATTTTTGCCCATTTAAGTAATCCCATAAAATATTGACACAATGCTCTCTGTGAATTTTATTTCCTATAGGTCAGCTCATGACTTAGCCACTAAGAGAAAAGCCTTGTCTCTTCATTCGGGAGGCATGAGGTTAACTATTTTATACACAAATTGTTCCATCTCCATTTTTATGAGAGGACTAAATATAAATTTATTTTTTCACATAATGGTCTGAAAATTCCCTTCATGAATAAAAGTAATGACCTATGAAGTAGTTGAAAAAGCCATTCAGGAGGTTGTTTTGATTAGGTGTCGGTATTTGACTAAGATACAGTATTTTCTTAATAAGTTTCATAGCCCTTTTGAGATTCTTCTCCTCAAGGAAAGGAGAGACTGGTAAATTAAACGTACACGCTAGCACGTTAAAGAAAGTTCCAGTGGCAGGGCACAAATTATTTTATTACCACACCAACTGAGCCACGGATACTTCACAATTCATGAACAAATTTTCCATTACTATAGAGTCATGGTTTTATTGACTGCTATAAAAATCACCATTTGTATCTTTTTTATCCCGCTGTGTTTCTATTTTATTGAAAAAGTCCTGTAACAGGTAGAGTATCAGCTCAGATTACCAAGAAATCTATAAAATACTTTCCCACCACTGTCTTTGAACAGATTGAAAGAACACATTATGATCCCACTGAGTCCCTGATAAAAACTGTGATTCACAGGCCCCCGTGAGCACCCTCAACTGTTAGACATCTGAGATCTATTGCTTTATTAAATCATGGGAGCCTTTTACTGTATTGATTAGGTGTGTTAGGCATAATTAGAGCTCCTGGGTTATAAAATTTAGGCACATACTTTGGTCACAGCAATAAAAAACAACCTCCCAAAAAACTTGTTACAGTGAATAGGAAATGTTAAAACAATAATCTTGGCTGATGCTGTGGTTTCAAAGGATTGTTTTTCCCTTTGATGCTAAGACATGGTGAGTTCCTGGGGTTAGAATGGAAATAAATAGAAGAGCATGGTCACAAACTGCAGGTGGGACTACGCCTATTTTATGGTTACATTTCAAAAAATAAAAATAAAAATGAAATGGGTGGATTTTTAAATGATCACTTTCAATACTTTTTAATATAAGTGTGGATTAATTTTTTAAAATTTCCAAGAATTATTTGACCCGAATCTTCCAGCCCTTGTCCTTGAGTGCTGATGTGAGGAAGTCTCCCCACAAGTCCATCCGTGGGTCACTGTGTTAGTTACTTTTCCTGTTGCTATGACAGAATGCCTGTCAAGAACAACCTAAGCAAGGGTTTATTTGGCTCGTAGCTTGAGGTTACAGCCCGCCATAGGAGGGAAACGGCACAGGAGTAGGAGGCTGGAAGTCCGGTTACATCCAGAGTCAGGAAGCGGGGGTTGATGAGTGCCCATATTTAGCTTGCTTTCTCTTGTTTTACTTAGAGTATCACTCCAGCCCATGGAGCGGTGATGCCCGCAATCAGGGTGGGTCTTCTTTCTTCAGTTAAACCATGCTTTAAACAACCTTGGTAAGTCTAAATCCCACCAGGTTGATAATGAACATTAACCGTCATAGTCACCAATGAAAACCACCTGGATATATCTGTCGTCCGTTCATGTGGTTTCAGTTCAAATAGAATCTTACTAACTAATGAGGAATGAATGACTGCTTGACTAGAGAGACCATATCAGAACCACGTCAATGTCAACAGCACAGGTCACATGGTTGTACAATGATTTATACCATTTGAACATGCAGTGTCCTCTGACAGATTGACAAAACGAAATATGACCCTGCAGTTTTAATTATAAAGGCAGAGAACAATAAGCCTTGAAAAATACGTTTCATGCATTGTATGGTATGTGATATTTGTATGTGCTCATGAGTGGGTTTCTTTGTGACTGGATAAGTCTTTCTAGATGGCCTGAAGGCTTCTGTGTCTTTAGTCTGCCTCCCATCTGCCCCGTTAGGGATGCTAGGATTGCAGACACCTGCCCTAATGTGACCTGCCTTTATTTATCCCTACTGGCTTTTATGTTCCTTCAGGGCACCAAAATAGGTCATGGGGCAAGTGCTTTTACCCATTAATCCAATCCCCTGCCTCAGAATTGAATCCCTCCCCCATCCAGCTATTGGAAATGCTAACAGCCCATTTTCTCTCCTTCACAGCTTTTGATGAACTACATTAACTACCAATATCCTGTTTTATATCGTGGTTTTATTCTTTAAAATGATCCACAAAGTTTTGAAAATGTTAACCAACTCTGCTATTGACTTGTTTAATGATTCCAGAGATATTTTATTTTTATTTCTGATAGCTCTTCAATTGGCAATGACTTCCAAAACTTGAACTTTAAGTCTCATTCTTTCCATCATCCAGATCCAATAATAATCTCTAACTAAACACTTAAAAAACAGAAGTAGGGCTGGGAGGAGATGGTTCAGTGGATAAAGCATGTGCCATGTAAATGTTAGGACTAGAGTTCAGATCCCCAGCACTGGTATAAAAGCTGAGCATCTGAGCATGCAGGAAGTGAAGAGAGGGACCCCTAGAGCAAACTAGCTACCCAAATGCACCAGAATAGGCAAGCTCCGGTTTAGTAAGAGGCCCTGCCTCAATAAATTAAGTAGAGAGTTATGGAGAAAGACCTCAGACTACGCCTTTGGGCCTCTGCAGGCATGTAAAGACATACGAAGCCCCATATATCTTGTGTGAACATGCATACACTCTTCCGCACCTCCCATATCCCCCACATATGCCTTACAGCACATACCATACCATACACACATATACACACACATTAAAGAAAACAGAGAGCTCTCTGTTCAGCCATCATCAGTAATCGGTCTTTTATAAGTCAGAAAAATTCCATTAGTAGGAACTATTTCCAATAAATTAGATTTTGATTTAAAAGAGTAAGACTACTTAAATGTGTATGCCTGCTTGAGGTGGGGCTGAGCTGATGACAGTACCTTGTAGATCTGCCAACATAATTATCTGTCAATTAAAATGTATGCACGTGTATGCCAAAAGAAATTGAGCATTTCCACTTTAATACTTGGTAGATGCTATTTTCCATATGATTAAAAGATATCCCTTTTAAGGAGTCTATCAAAAAACCCTGTCTTTCTTAGCACTGAGATGATTGTAATTCTGTCATGTCATAGGGGCATATATAACCTCCTTTTTATTGTGTCAGCCCATGGGCACCCTTGATCTCAGTTGGTGTGAATCTCATTTAATTGCCAAGCCGGGCGAAGATGCAAAGATGGGCCTGTGATATTTTTTCCTTGTTCACACTTTCTTTTCCTCTTGAAGCTGAGCATGTCTCCTCACAAGAACACCCTAATTCTGATGGCCTTTCTCTAATTAGTTATAATTCAGCTACCATCCTGTCTTATATTCCGGGTCAATATTAGTAATTACACTACGTGCTTTCTTTACTTTTCCAGATAAAATTTCTTTTTACCAAGGCTAATGCTGATGAGGTTGGCAACAGCTAAGTCATTCCAAACAGAATGAGAGTTGCACAAAAGTTAAAGAAAGATTAGCTTCAGGAAGATGTCCCAATTAGAAGTGCTATTCTTGAAGGAAATTTCATATTTCCTAATGCCCAAAAGATGTTGGATATTTTGAGGGGTTGCATTTATGGTCACTGAACATAACCTGTTCCCTTGGAATGTATCTCATTCCTCTCAAAGCTTTGACACACATTTTCTTCTTCAAGTATTGTGCTGTCCTTGATTAAACTGTATAAGAGTTCTGGGATTAGCGAGGCGTAGAGGTACTCAAATCCATGCAAGTCGAATTGCAAGCCATCTAAGCATCTGAAGCTGTCTCAAAGGAGGAGTTCACCTGATTGATTCATAAATCATTACCACTGAAAGAAAATTCAGGGTCATCTCCAATTCTTGGGATGGATACTGCCATGTGAAGGGAGGTGGAGATGAATAGCCACAGCAGCTGGTTCATTAGACAGAGGTCTAAGTGAGGTTTTCTATATTACATATAGGGGTAACTGTTTCTCTCTCTCTTTCTGTAATCTAAACAATAGAAGAAACCCACCTAAGGCACCTGCTGTCTAAGAAGCCAGCTGCAGCTGCTGGTACACACACACACACACACACACACACACACACACACACACACACACACAGAGAGAGAGAGAGAGAGAGAGAGAGAGAGAGAGAGAGACAGACAGACAGACAGACAGACAGACACAGAGATAGATACACACACACACACACACACACACACACACACACACACACACACGGAAAGAGAGAGACACAGAGAGAGAGAGAGATAGACAGACAGACACACAGACACACAGATACACACACACATACACACACACATATACATACACACATATGAAAATCATAGATTTTCCCAAATCATTTTGTAAGTCAGAAAATAATGGCATTGAGAAGTGCTGGGTTATTTGTGGATGGTTTGAACTTCGTACTCCTGGTATCTATTCCTTACAAATCTATAGATAAGCAGTTTGGTGTAAACCAGTAATAGGGTGAACACATTCACTTCCCCTCCTCTATTTTCATGGTACTTATATTCATTACTTCTTATATATATCCCCAACTGTGCAAATTGGGACCATTGCTCCAGTTCACCTTTGCAGGAAGCTTGGGAATGAACTTTTAATGGCAGGCAAGATTTTTAATACAACCATGAGTCAGAAAGACAACTCTGAGATGAGTAACATCTTACCTAACTTGCTCTGCCTTAAGTGCCCACATAAAGCAATGCTTTTTAATGGGAATGAAAGTGATTTTGCCTTTCTGAGGACACTGGGTAATGTCTAGAGACAAAACAAAACAAAACAACAACACAACAAAACAACAAAAACAAAAGCAAAACACAACAACCTCACTTCCTAACATTGAAGGCTATGGCTATGGGTAGCTGACAGAGGCCAGGGATGCTGTGGACTATCTCACAACATACAGAGACAACCCCCACCACCACCACCCCGAAAGAAAATCCTGTCACTTCAAATGCAGTGTTGAGTAGGTGAAGTTTATACATTATCTTCCAGAAGCACAGTTAATTCTTAGTATTCATATTCAGTCTAAAATGGGTAGAGTGTGAGCATGTTTGTTCATTCTTTTCTACTATACCTCTATAACCAATGTTGATGTTTCAGTTTTATGATATTTGTTTTGCTTTAGAAAAAAGAAGTAAGAATAGGATTCCATTAGAGGTACACAGCAACACTCACAGCTTTATAGTGATTCTGTTAATTCATTTTAGCATCTCTCATGAAGTTTCTGCATGTCACTGATCCTGCAGATGGAACCCCTACTGTTGCTGAGACAAAATATGACATTTTAGAGTCATTCCAAGAGAGGAACAAAAATGAAAAACAATCGAATTTTAAGCTCACCAGGTAGTGGGTACCCGATGCAATTGATTTTTATCCAAATAATTTGTTCTTTAATCATAATATCAGGTCAAATATGTTCTTCAGTTATATTCAGTTATGCTTTGAAAATGGCACTAAAAACAGGGGCATATCTTTGAATACATATTTTTTGAATAAGCAGCACTGACTGAAGGGACTATTGCCTATAATCGATTATGTTTACTTAGAAACATAAAATCCTATTCTTAGGAAATTGTTATGTGGACACGAATTATTTATGCATGATGGGCCTCTACTGCAAATCCACCTCCTTCTTGCCACCTTAGGATGGTAATGACTTGGTCATTGCAAGAGCCGACCTATACATTTCAGTTTGAGAAACACATTCTCCTCTTTCTAAGTTTGTTTTCTCTGCCTTTGTGAAGAAAACTGTTTTAACATTTGATTCTTAAAACATTTTCTCAGACACATGTGGTAGTCCTTGCCTATGATCCTAGCAGTGGCGAGACTGAAGCAGGAGGATTTTGAGTAGAAGGCTAGTGCAGGCTGCATAGTAAGACCCTGCCACAAAAAGGACAAAAGGGAAGAGAAAGACAAAGGAGGGTAAATAAAGAAGGAAGGAAGGTGAATAAGAAGAGGGAGAAAAGGAAGAAAAAACATGTTAGTTTTTAGTAAAGTAAAAAGTGGTGGTCAGGACTCTTTTTCATGAGTTAAAAACGTCTTTCTAGCGTCATACAACCAACCACTGAGCAAGGTACCACCAGGAAGTAGACAGACTGAATATTCTTGGTTCTATTACCCAAGCACCAAGGGATCTGTTTTCTCTTCGGGAGACGGATTTTTACAGTAGTTGTGGTGGTACAGAAATAGACGATGCTCTCAGATCACAGACCTAGCCAGTGAAAGGAGGAGAGCACAAAAAGAGAAAATTTGAAAAACCCAAGTGCTTCATGTTTAAGATTTATCCCAGTTACCATCATTTCTTAAGGATGTAACCAAGTCAGTTGATTTTCTATGCTTTGAAGAGCTTGAGCCATTATTCTGCCCACTTCTTGTCAAATAATGATTAGACGTGCTGGAAGGACACATTTTCAGTTTCTCTTCTCTACAGAGTAGCTTGGACAATTAGTTACTACTTTCAAAGTTGAGCACCTTGTAGGCCTTTGGCTGTCTGCTCATCAAGATGATATGCATATGCTAGTTGAAAAGTTCCTGTCCAGCCCTAACTTGTCTCTTTTAGAACAGGGAAATTACAAGCTTCAGAGCTGGGAGCACAGGCTAAAACCAGAATTAGTGGGAGACGCACGTGGAGAACAACAACAAAACCAGTAAAGTCTGAAGTTTGGAAGTCAAAGCTTGCTAAGAAATTAGAAAGGGGCTGGGAAAGGAGAAAAGGAGAATGGAGAATTCTTTTCAAAGGAGTCCCCACACTCTGGGCTTCCATTCCTTTAGAATGTTAATTACAGTCTTTACCTTGGCATTTTGCTCTCATATCAGGGAAGCAATTACGGGCCTAATTCAAATTCATAGCAGCCATTAACAATGAACAAACAGATACATTATTTTAATTCCATTTGCTGCTTCCTTTCTGCTGATGTATTGACCCATGAAGCCTTGACTGGATGTCCTGTAATTGGCATTTGGCAAAGGTTGTTGTCATCATCATCCTTCCCATATCTGAGTATTTATGAAGCATATATTGCACACATAACACCTTGCAAGGGCAGGCGGCTCAAAGACCATGAGCCAGAAATAGCCTTTGCTTTTACAGAGTTTTTGTAATGATGGCTTCATTTTCTCATGTAAAAATGTAGTACCTGAGTGTGCGTGTGTGTGTGTGTGTGTGTGTGTGTGTGTGTGTGTGTGTGTGAGAGAGAGAGAGAGAGAGAGAGAGAGAGAGAGAGAGAGAGAGAGAGAGAGAGAAAGGGTCAACGTCAACAACACAGTAACAGGGTCATTATTTCTCAACTTAAATACACTTTTCCTTCTTCTGTTTGTTTTGTCTAAAACTGTTTGTTTTAGTTTGTTCAAACCAGGCCCTTGTGTAATCCATGCTGACCTTGGTATTCTTGCATTGACAAAGCTAACTTTGAACATCTGACCCTCTTGCCTCAGCTTCCCAGGTGCTGGGATTACAGGCAAGAGCCACCATGCCGAGTTTTAAATATTTTCAAGCATTCTCCGTCTATTATTTTAATCATATATGTAGACATGTATTCTTGCCATGGTAAACATCTTTTATATCTAGCTCCAAGGCAAGATCACAAAATAAAATGTAGTTATTAAAAAGAGAAGAAAATGAGAGAAAGAAAAAAAAATGAAATAATCTCTAATCCTTTCCTACTATGAATCCCTATAATAAATACTCTCTTCCATTAGTTTTATATATTGACATTATTTCTGATAGGTTTGAAAAGGTGTTTTTATATGTGCCAAGTCCTTCTTTTGGTTTTACTTCCACTGTATAACTTAAGGCCCTTGTCTTATGTCTTAAGGTACCAGCCAAACATTAATCAATTAGTCTATGTAGTAATAGTATCAGTGTCTCCCACATGATATTCTCATGATCAAAGGCTTCTGGAGTCTGAATTTCCTCACTGGTAAAGCAGGATGCCTTCTGGTTCTGAGGTTTAACATATATGTTCATGTTAGTATCTACAATGTTTCTAAGTTCATGGGCTAGGCTATTGGTATGTAATGTAGGAAAGGCTTCTATTTACCCTTGCTTTTCCTTTCTCTATGCCCTTTGATTTTGATCTGTGCCCTAAGGACTCAGCGTTTCAGTGGTAACTCCACCCTCACATGAGCTCCTAATACGTCCATTTACATGAAGATGCCAGCAGCCCCTAACTGTTGAAATATCATAGGTCCTTCACAACTTATATTAACAGTGTATATGAATCCACCATCTAAAACAGAAGGTGTTTGGACCATATCTGTTCCCTTTGCTGGTCTGACGACACAATTCAGACAGGATTAGAAGTAAGGATTAGAGCATGTTGCTAAAAGGGACAAGGGCATAGATCACTAAGGCACAGATAACTAAGGATTAGACTATGTTGTAAAAGTCAACACAGGCATAGATAATTATAATTACCTTTAGATGTTTAAAGCTTTGAGAATTGACCAAGCTAAATATACAGATCAATGAACAAGAGAGATAGGTTGGCCATTTTAATACAAGCAGACTAACAAAATGGGCACACACTGACTTGCCTTTTGTAGCAACAGAACTGGTTTCACATTGGGGCAAAACAGCACAATATGTGTTGCAGTCACACAGTCCATCAGGTTTTTAGTATACTGTTTATCACTCTGTCGGTTTTCTTTTAAATCTATTCAGTGCCAGTGTTGATGGTTTTCCTCAATTCCCCAATGATCTGAGTTGGCTGTCAGTCCTTCCCCCTTCTCCATCACCAACACTGTTTTTTGGTAAAGATTTAAATTTTAATTGTGTGTATGTTTGTGTATCTGTGTGCAGGAGCATGCCGTGGCCCATGGAAGCCAGAAGAAGGCTTCAGATACCCTGGTTTTGGAGTCACAAATGGTTATGAGCCATCCAATGTAGGTGCTAGGAACTGAATTCTGTTTCTCTGCAAGATTATGGTATGTGTTCTTAGGCACTGAGCCTACTCTCTATCCCTCACCACTGTTATTTCTATTTGCTGCTCCAAGATCTGGATAAAACCCCAGGTATTACTGTCCATTTTAAATGCAAGGGCTTGGGAATTCTCTCATATTCTATCCAGCAAGTCCTTTCTCCTTCTTCTCCTTCTTCAATGTTCTAAAGATGCAAGGCTTCACTTAGCATGTACTCTGAGTGAAGGGTGAATGAAAGAAGTTGAAGGAAATTTTTAGAGCAAGAACAATATTGAAGCCAGGATTAGAATACAATTAGGGAGCAAAAATATTGCAAAACTTAAATGATGTACTGATACATTCAATCCCTTATTTATCTGCTCACTCATGAAGCAAAACTGTTGAGTTTCTCCTTCGAACCAAATTAAATGTTTGCTGTGTAAGGACCAGGATAAAGATGAATAAGCAAATACAAGCCCTTCCTTCATATGCAGTTGACATGGTAGATGCATCAAAACAACATGATTTGTCCACTACTACCAGGCAAAGTAGATGTAGAAGGGACCTTGGTACAAGGTTGACTTCCTGGAAACAGGTCCGTTTGCTGTAGAGTATACCATAGTACACATAAAATGGGACATATTATTAGCTAAACTTACAAGCAAATTGGAGAACTAACTCTATCCTGGAGAGAGAGAGAGAGAGAGAGAGAGAGAGAGAGAGAGAGA
>CABHPH010160764.1:38936-70656 GCA_902168325.1 Peromyscus nudipes | reverse complement strand
AAAAAAAAAAAAAAAACAAAAAAAAAATGTTTTGTGAGAGAAACTTTACAAATACCTTCTAATGAGCACAAAACTACAGTATCTACAGGGCAATAGTAATCTACTAAGTTTTCCTCACATTTTTAGCCTTCTATTATGAATCGCTACATCCTATCAGATTCTCTGGATGATTGAACATTAGTCAAAGACAGTGAAAGGGATAACTTCAAAGAATCCCCTACATACCTTGCATTGTATTTAAAGGAAGCTCGGGGCCAGGGAGCAGGTTCAGTGGCTAAAGACACTTGCCATACCAGGTTGATGACCTGAGTTTCATGCTTGAATCTGCACAAAGCTGGAAGGAGAGAACCAATACCACAAAGTTGTTCCCTGACCTCCACATGCACTCTGCGGCATGTGTGTATCCTCAAACACACATCCTACACACATAGGCAAACACATCCCCACAATAAAATAAAATATAGAAAAAATATTTTTGCTTATTTCCAAGTTTTTTCACATTTCTTTCCAGCATATTTTAACTGTATGGATTTGAAATCTGCAAAGAGAAATTTGTACACCAAAGTTATGACAGAGAATGAAATGAATTGTGTACTATCTTTCTGCTATTGAATGAGATGAATTTCATGTTACCTCTTTTTTTACATGTACATTCATTTTAATAATACCCCCCCACACACATGCTGTATTAATATATTCAGACTCCTACACATATACATGGGGTACTTAGACAAAAAAATGCATTCCATCCATTGCTCTTGGGGACAAAGAACCTACATTTGGCAGCAGACAAGCATAGCCCAGAGAGCCATGCCCCTGGAACCTAGTGTTTGGGTCCTGTAGAAATACATCTAATAATTTGTGTTTTCCATTTACCCCTAGAGACACCATTAAGAGGTAAACTGCAGCCGGGCGGTGGTGGCGCACGCCTTTAGTCCCAGCACTCGGGAGGCAGAGCCAGGCGGATCTCTGTGAGTTCAAGGCCAGCCTGTGCTACCAAGTGAGTTCCAGGAATGGCTCAAAGCTATACAGAGAAACCCTGTCTCGAAAAACAAAAAAACAAAAAAAAAGAGGTAAACTGCAGAACTGAAATTATGTGACCTGGAGGGCAACCTTGCCCTGGTATGCACTCGCTTCAGCTGCCACACCCTCAGCATTGTACCACTCTTGAAAGACTTTCAGTGTAAACAAAAGGCTTCCACCCCCTTCTCTGAATGCTCCACTTGGGAAGGACACATTCTTATTCTTTACTTGTGTTTCGTGGAGTCCCTGGAATCAGAATCTCCAGAAGGGGCCCATCCCAAGGGCCAACTAGCCTAATTTTCACTGGGGGCTTAGGAACCCTGCATTTTTTAGTTGCACAGCTCATTTGAGATATGATTTCATCGTGGACAGACTATTTGAATTAAAAGCAATTTGTGGCTCAGAAAGGTGACAGGGCTTCTCATTTGCTCATGAGTGCAGCCAGCAATAGAACCCATGCAGCAAGCAGACTTTAAGGTGTCCAGTGACAGGTCACTTATGGGTGACTATGTCCCATGTGATATAGTCTCAGCTTAATCAAGTCTCACTTCTGCCTACCAAGAGCCGAACTAAGCAAAACCCTGTTGAGTGAGTTTAGCCCGAACCCACCACCCTTGATGCCCGCACACCCTCCTCCATATCTGATCAAATTCTCCCTCTACTACCTCCAGATGATGGCTGAGCAAGAATCCTGTTGGGTCAGTTTAGCCAGAATCGTTCCTTACCTCAGATGACTGTGTCACTGACTTTCCGCCTACTGTTCCTTGCTTCAAATTTCCAGCTTGCTTTTATTCAGAACTGAGCCTGTTTCTCTTTCCTACTACAAAACTCCATCATGATATACCACATGCCCACCCCCATAGTATAATGTCTTCTTGACCATACTCTTCTGGACCCTTCTGTCTTTTGTATTTTGTTATTGTTTGTTGTTGACACAGTGTCTCACTCTGTACCCTAGGCTGACCCGGAGCTTACTATGTAGTTTGGCTGGGAACTCATGGCAATCCTCCTGCCTCAGCCTCTTGAGTGCTGAGATTATGCTTGAGTCACTACGCCTCGCTCCAGACTGCCTTAGAGCAAGTGTTTCAGAGAACTATTTGTTGAACATGTGGGCTGTGGGGATTATCCAGGCAGGCTTAATCTGATCTCAAGAGCCCTGTAAAAGCAGCCAGTGGCAGAAGTCAGTAAGATCCAGGATACAAGAAAGTTTGACACACAGCACTTCTCCACTGCAGGACTGCCTCCAGAGGGAGGAGTTGATCCATGCGAGCCCTCCAGGTAAGATTTAGGTAATCCTCACCTCAGGAGTGAGGTCTGCGCCGCTAATCTAGCCACACCACTAGGCTTCTCATCTACACAGCTGTGAGATAAGCAGGAGTTCAAAGCTGTTGAGTTTGTTCGGCGATGGAAACATAGGCTGGAGTGTCTTCTTCCACACTGTTATAGTAGACATCCCCACAGCCTGGCAGGATGCTGGTCCTTCTGCATGCTTTGTGAGGGTGGAGTGGGTTAGAGGGCTGAAGGAATGTGAGATAAGCTCTCATCTCTGCTAATCACAACCACACTGCCCCGCTGAGTGGGTGCCAGGAGGCAGGCATTGTAACTGGGTGCTCGCCTCTGGTACTTGCTTTGATTCTCAGTGGCCACAAGCTATAGAGGGTTTCCTTATTTAACAGATGAAGAAATGGTGGCCTCATAAGGCAAGTGGTAGGAGAACATGAGGTGAGTGGTAGAGGGGGTGGTGCAGAGGTTCAGTTCAGTTGTGTGACTGCCACGGTTCTGTGCTAATCGTATCTAATGTTCTTGCATTTATTGGTGGGGTTGCTATAAGAAGTACCACGGGTCGAATGGCTTAAACAACAGAAAGTTGTCTCTCATTTCTGGAGTAGCAAGTCCTAGATCATGTTTAGAGAGGTCAGATGCTTCTGGGGACAGCGAGAGTAGAGTTTCTCCAATTCTCTCTGGCTTCTTGGAGGTTGCTGATGATCGTTGCTAAGCTTGCTGGATCATTCACCATGAGCAAGCTCAGCCTGCTGCTGCACAACGTGGCCCTTGGAGGACAGGTGCTGGGTACCCTTGCTTCCCAGTAGCCCCAAAGGGCTGGGCTGACAGAGCAAGCATGTCAGCATTTGCTGACCAGTTGAAGATAGTGCAGAGGGGAGTGAGAGCCAAAGCATGGTCACCTGATCTCCTGCCTTAATTTTCACACATCATCCTTCCCATGTATGCCTGCAAGCCCTGTGGGAAAGTTCTTGTTTCTATATGAGCACAGGTGTGTGGGATTAGGGCACATATTAATAACCTCGTTTTATTTGGACCAGCTTCCAAGAACCTTTCCCCAAATGAGTCATATTCACAGACCTGGGGAGTAAGGACTCAATGAGTTTGAGCAGGGACACATTACAACCCATCATGAACCTCAAACTGTGGTTTGCAGCTGTGCATTGCCTTGCTCCATTAATCCCCAACTTGGAGATTGATATCAACACCCAAGCCCTCAGAGAAGGATGAAAGGGACCCTGTGTTTTCTTCTCTTGGCCTTTCAGTCATCCCGTTTCCTATCACTCTATCCCATGCCCCTAGGCTGTCCTGGCTGCTTCAGATCCTACAGAAAGGAAGTTGTCAAATGCTCCTGAGCGGTCACCCTGACTGTCTTTGTGGTCCCGGTCCTACCTCTGTTATGCAGGGTTATGGACAGAGGGGCCTCTGGTTGCCAGTGGGCCAGGGGGCAGCTTCAGGGTAGATGGGGCTTCCTAGGAGGACAGTGGACTCTGGACCCAGGTCAGAAAGTCAGACAAACATTAATGACATCGTTTGACCTTCCTGGAGGAGGGCCTGTTGATAGGTACACTCTATCAGTTGTTCCCTCTCTACTGCCAGTCAGGCTGTAAGTGCACTAAGGACTTTCTATATACATTCATACATCACTTTCGTTGTCAGAATTTTATGCTTGCACCATGCTTTGCAGTTTGTAAAACATTTTTCTCCTATGACCGTTGCTAAGAGAGTTATTTCCTTCCGTTTCGCAGGTGGACAAATGGACCTGTTTAAAGTCTCCCAGTATTTGATATAGATTGTATTAATTTTGTAGTGCTGGCTGTGACATTGTGCGAGAAAGAGACAACTGACTGGAGTTCATCGTTTCGGAGGGACTTGAGTTCATCCTGGCAGGGAAGGGAGGTCGACTGTCTCTCTGAGTAGTGGTGAGTGCGCATGTGGTCCTTGACTAGAAAGCACAGAGAGCAGGCTGGAACGAGGAGCAGGCCTGAATGACTGGCCCTGAATTATGAATCCCAGCAAGGGTTTGAAATTTGGAAGCTAGCGAATGAGGAAATTGATGGTAAGTGGAAGCATGCAGTGCAGAAGCCACCAGGTGACAGATGACTCCAACCCAGCTACCCACAGTGGCAAGGCACCTTCACTGCAGGCAACTGCCACCAACCACACAATACTGAAGGGGTGATTGACCTCCAGGGATACCCAGGTAGGGAGTGACATTGACTCTGTAACTTTCTCACCGTGTCTTGGAACAGGTGGCCTGCTACACTGAATCAAAATCAAGATCAGAAAAAGTATAAAAACGCTTGCTGTGTATGTGATGTAACATGGTGGTATTAACCTCCTGGCTACAGAAATAGCCACTAACCTGATAGGACTGAGGTGGAAGCCAAGACTTGTACTTTCCAGTAACACTGCCCCACCTTTAGCTCCCTCCCTCCACCCCCACCCCCAGGGTTTTGACATCCTGCCTTGCAATCCTCCTGCCTTGGCCTCCCAAATGCTGGGGTCGCTGTTAATCCCACCCATCAAGGATAAGGCCGTTACCACAGTTTAAAGCCAAATTGGAAGCAAGCTTTAATTAAATATTGGCCAGGTGGATGGGCTCTGGCCAGGTTCTTAGGAAATGGTCCAGAATCATGGTTTGCAGTGGCTTAGAAAGGAAAACCCATAATTCATTCCATTTCCCATCAGGTCCAATCAGGGATAAGCATACACCCTGATGTACCTCCAGCCTACATCCAATCAGGGGCAAGTGGTGTACATCCTGACATATCTCCTGCCTGTGAACCTCCTGCCCACATGTGATCAAGCACATCTGGTGCAGATGGGTCAAACGAGCTGGTTTATGGGAGATAACAAGCCCCATGTTTTCACTCCCCTAAACAAGGGCAAGGGCCTTGCAGATCAGAGGCATTTTTGTTTCATGGATCTCTAAGGCATAGTAATTAAAACTTAAAATGTAACAGGCATAGGTGTGTGCCACATGTAGCTCAGTCCTGCACATTGCCAAGTCTGCCCCAGAGTACTCTATAGGTGTCTGCCACTTCTCTGTGGAACCCAGGCCTCCTTTCCCTTCTTCTCATGACATTCAGCCCCTTACCTCAGGCCCGGGCTACTCATAGTCCAGGGTCACTCCACACTTCCCTCTCTGTTGCTCTTCTACTGAGCAGGATCTCACCCTGAAGCTGGGTCCTCCAGACTCTCAAAGGCCTGAGGAGCTTTGAACCAGAGCAAAAGGTGCCTGATGGTTGGTGTAGAAATCACTAGAGAGAGAAAACTCCTTTTTTGAGTTTTTGAGTCTCTTCCAACAATAAGAAAGTAAAGCTTACAGCTTGTTATATTTTCTTTCCAATGGTTCCTTTCAAGAGCCCTGTTACCTGGTATGGTTTTCCCATCATATTTATGAGGAAATGGAGGCTCCATGGTGCTAAAAACAAACAAACAAACAAAAAAACCAGCCCTTGCTCCCATGGTCGGAAGCAGAGATGGAGTTTGACCTTCCACATGGAACTTAAGCCAGAGACTGTGGCTCTCACAGTGGCCAGCACCTAGCACGCTGGACTGTCTTCTAGATACCAGGAAGGTATTATTGAATCCTAAGAAATGAGTCTCACTGGGCCACCCTATGAGTTGACAAACAGTCTCAGCAAGGTTAAGTGTCCTGCCTAAGGACCTCAGCAAAGAAGTGGTAGGGCTCAAGAGCAGTTTGGAAGATCCAGGGAAGGCTTTTCTTCCTCCAGTCTTCTCCAGGGCAGCGAGGGAGCATCAGGAATTCGGTACTTCAGAAAACTTTCCCCTCGTGCCTCAGTGCCCTGCATCCTTCATTGGCTCTGTTGAGATGGATCCAGGGCAACATGTGTCTCCTACCTACCTTCTCCACACAGCTTTGTCACTGCCGTCTGCCCTGGGGCCAGCAGGACCATCTCACCACCTCGTCTTCATGCTTGTATCAGATACTTAAGAAGCCAGGGACTACTGTGTAATTGCTCACTCAGCCCCAGACTCTCATTTCCATAGCCCCCCTAACAACAATTCCTTACTCTTTGCACATTCTATAACCCTTCTGTGGTGTCCAGTGGAACACAATGTCAATCACCTGTGAGCACACCTGCATTCCTTACCTTGCCATTGCATGCTGGATGATCTCACTGCCTGTCTGTGTTAGTGTTCTAAAAGAAGGCACTACTGGATGGGACATGCCTTCATTCTGTGGAGCAATTCTTTGCCTTGCAGGACATGTAGCATCTTTGGACTACCTGTCTGATGGATACCTGTGGTGATATTGTGTTCCCCAATATATTGTGCACCCTAATAAACTTATCTGGGGTCAGAGAACAGAACAGCCACTAGACAGACATAGAGGCCAGAAAATGGTGGCACACACACCTTTAATCCTAGAATTCTGAAGGCAGAGATCCATCCAGATCTCTGTGAGTTCAAAGCCACACTGGAAACACTCAGGCATGGTGACACCCACCTTTAATACCAGGAAGTGATGGCAGGAAGCAGAAAGGTATATAAGACGTGAGGACAAGGAACTAGAGCCTGGTTAAACTTTTAGCAGCAGTTCAGCTGAGATCCATTCGGATGAGGACACAGAGGCTTCCAGTTTGAGGAAACAAGATCAGCTGAGGAATTGGTGAGGTGAGGTTAGCTGTGGCTTGTTCTGTTTCTCTGATCTTTCAGCGTTCACCCCAATATCTGGCTCCCGAGGTTTTTTTTTTTTTTTTTTAATAAGACCCTTTAAGATTTGTGCTACAGATACCTGGTGTGTTCCCTAGTGAAATGCCAATGGCTCTAACTCTTTCTGGCTCCCCACTGTGACCTGTAGTCGAATTTCTAAGCGGTCTTATTAAATAAAAAACATGGAGCCAAATATAGGGGTGAAAGCTTTAGAGATCAGGGAAATAGTGAGAGCCACCAACCACCTTACCTCTCCAGCTCTGCAGCTTCCAAATGCCACAACTTTCTGTCTACCCAGGCTTTTATTGCTTTGCTTTTCTGCCTCTCATTGGCTCTTAGCCTAGCTACCTCACTTCCTTGTCACCGCCTGTCTATACAGACCTCGAGGTCTCTATGGTTGGTACTGGGATTAAAGGGGTGTGTCACCACGCTTGGCTCTGTTCCCTAGTATGGCGTGGAACACACAGAGACCCCACCTGCCAAGTGATTGGATTAAGGGTGTGTGCTACCACTGCCTGCCTTTTGTGTTTACTTAAAACGGCTTGCTATTTCCTCTGATCTCCAGGCAAACTTTATTTATTGACATACAAATAAAATATCACCACAGTGACCCTTTCTTTCCTGTATCTTGCAGTCCTCTCTGGTAATTATGGTATTTTATCCAGAGGTTCCTACCTACTCAGCCTAGAGTAAAGTAGGCATCTTCCTAACTCCTTATCATTGCTTCCAGATCCTTCTGTGTCTGTCTTTCCTAACAGTTCCAAGCGAAGCTGAAAGGCAAGTTATCAGATTCTCCAAGTCTCAGTCATCTACTGATCCCCACACCCTCCCTCTAGTTCCTTGTAGAGTGTGAGCTGGCTCTTTGTGACCCTCACCAGCACCTGTCCTCTGTAATACTTGGGGATTGTCGCGTCTACCAAGATGTAGTTGCAATACCCATTATCTCCAACCTCATCGCTGATGGTTTTGTCTTTTACCTTATTTTAGATGCTCATTCTCAGCCCTACTCTAGATTGTATCATTCAGGGACAATAACCAATCAAGTCAGTTTCAAAAGTCCTGGTGTTTGATCATCCCTTTTGTTTCTTCCAGTTCATTCCTTGCAACCTTCGAACTTCAATAATTCTGAGTGTACTAGGATGACTTTTTTAAACTTTCCCACACCCTTGCATCATTCCTGGATGTACTGGGGCCATGAGGTCACTCCTGGATGGAACAAATCTCTTTGGAGAGGTGGAGGCAGGGTTTTGTCATGGAACTGACTGGCCTGGAACTCATGGCCCTCCTCCTGCCTTAGCCACATATGTGCTGGGATTATGACTCATGAAGCATAACTGGCTGCAAGCCTTCCTTTCCAGGGGTTTGCTCTCTGGCCAGGCATGTTCATGCCCTCCACCGGGTATTTGCCCTTGGTATTTTCTCTTGCCTGAAGGCATCTGCAGGGTTAGTTCCTATGGTGGTTTGAATATGTGTGGCCCCCATGGATTCATGTGTTTGAATGCTTGGCTCATAGGGAGAGGCACTATTAGAAGGTGTGGACTTGTTGGAGTAGTTGTGGTCTTGTTAGAAGAAGTGTGTCACCGTGGGGGCAGGCTTTGAGGTCTCATATACTCAAGCAACACCCAACATGGCACACAGTCTCCTTCTGCTGCCTGCGGATCAAAATGTAGAACTCTCAGCTCCTTCTCCAGCACCATATCTGCTTGTGTGCTGCCATGCTTCTTGCCATGACAGTAACAGACTAAACTCCTGAAACTGTAAACCAGCCCCAATTAAATGTCTTCCTTTATATGAGTTACCATGGTCATGGTGTCCCTTTATAGCAATAAAACCCTAACTAAGACAGTTCCTCTTCTTCCAGTCATCCTTCACAGAGAAGCCCACCCTGATTATCTCATTAAAACTTGTGTTCTACCCCAACTTGTTACTTCTTTTTTGCTATGGTGCTTATTACGAATATGGCACACATTTCCCTTAATATTTATTCCTCTGGGATAACAACTCTATGAAGGCAGAGAATTTTGTTCACCATAACCCAGTGTCAGTCCAAGGCTCAGCACTTGCATGGCCGTCAGGAAGAATTTGTTGTGTAACAACCAAGTGCTAAGATTGCATTTTAAACACAGGCCAATTGGACTTCTCACTACTCTTTGTCATCTCAAGATGTACTGCAGATATAAACTACATTTGTATACATTGAGTTCGAGGCTTTTCTGGGGGCTTATGGGGGTTTGAGGAAGAAATTACATAAAATATCTTTGACAATGTATTGGTGATTGCAACATGGACCAACTGAACTGTTGAAAGCGGATGAAATTTGCATAGAGTGCTGATGGATGAAGACAGAGGGTCCATTTCAGCACTACTCTGTTTCTTTTCCTCCTTCCTCATCTTAATCTCTCACTCTTTCCCTCATCTATGTGTCTTTTTTTATTCTGCCCTCCCTTTTGGCCTCTCTGCTTCTCATTTGATTCTTTACACTCCTCTGACCCCCTTTTCCCTCTCCTTAGCTTTCTCCAAGAACAAAGCAAATTATGTTTTGGAAAGAATTTTAATTTCCAAGGCATAGGAAAAAAAGAGATTGTCCCCTCTCCTGAGTTTCCCTTGAGCATCTGCACTTTAATGAAATAAATGGCCCGGAGGAAACTGGGATGTGTGGAGGTCAGGTGATGGGTCCATCGCATCTGGATTCTCTCCCTCCCTTTGTTTGGATTCTGTATCTCTAGGGGATGAATTGGGCCGGGAAACTTGGCGCTAGCCCCTTGTCCCGTGCTACTTGTAAAATAATTGACAGGTGAGCTTGGAGACCTTGGAGAAAATGGAGGAAGAAGGAGAAACTCCTCAGTGCTGAATCATGAAGCAGGTACAAAAAACGCAACTCTCTTCTTGAATGCCAAGTTTAATTTTCAAGAGGTGTTGCTCCAGGGGAACCCGATTTTTTTCTCCCTTCTCAATAAGCTGTAGGTGGTAGAACCAGGGGACCAGTTTTGATGTTTCATGTTGAACTATCAGATTCTGGTAGTATTTGTTGAGCTGCTCTAGAGGCAGTATGAAAATGATGAGTTGGATTTAGGTCACACTTAGTACATATTTTTGCCTTGGTGCATATTTTTGCTTCTTATTATGTAACTTTTTTGTGCCTTAGTGCCTTAGTTTCCACTTCTGCCAATTGGAGATAACAGCATCTTCTTCACTGAGCTGTTTGAAGAACTGCATCATAGCAATGCCAATGATGATGACCATGAACCTGGATGCTTACTGTATGCTCTATGTGTTATTAAATGTACACACTGGTGGGCAACCTAGAAAAATGCTTGTTATATGATGGGCACTGGACACCTTACCATATAGTTTTGCTCATAAATAGATGTGTTCAGGGCCAACCACTGGGATTGGATAAACTAGCAGGAGGTTCATTTCTAGATAATATAGATTTTCCCTCCTTTTGCAGCCACTGAGTGCCTGGAGTTCTTCATCTAGGGGTGGGGCTTTGTGAAATCTCTTCCATCCCATTGGCATGTTGATCAGTGTAGTCATTATGCAGGTCTTGTTTAGGCAACCATAATGGTTAGAATTCATGTGTGTAGCTTTCCAGTCATGTCTGGAAGACACTATCTCACAGCAACCTTTTAAGCAGCATTATCATCTAGCACTATGTAAGAGACTAAGAATTGGGGAACATGCACGTATAGAACACAAAAGTACATCAGATCATTTCTCTGTTGTGACACAGAGAAGTTTCCGTAACCCTGGATGTATGAAGACAACATCAAGATGTATCAAGATGCAGAGTGGAGGGCCCATCAAGATGGTTTAGGCTACCACTGCAGCAAGAAATGACTTCCAAGCTGGATAGATTTCTCATTTACACTGCATATCTAACAGAGGTCAGCCTGGGGTTCTACTCATCCTTGGTCCTCAGAGCTCTCTGCTGATGGCTGTTCCATCATGGCTTCTGCTCTCACACTCACAACACCTAGATAAGGGGCTGGAGATGCGGCTCATTTAGTAGAGTGCTTGGTTAGCATTCCAGTGAGCCCCAGGTTTGATCCTTTAGTGTAAATTATATTGGTAAATTGTCATGTGCTATAGCTTGTTGAAAGTGAACTCTTGAAACACAGAAGGACCTCCTTTGTTCCTTCTAAAACCCCTGTGCTCTGCAGGCTGGGTCTCTGGCTGTGTAACAGGGAGAGGAAAAACCAGCAAGCAGAGAAGGTTAATACAAATATTGTTTCCTGGAAGGTAAACCGTTTCTCACACAGGTTACCATCATTTACCCCATGGCATAAAAATGCTTGCAGTGGGAATAGGGAGTGGAAAGCTCATGCAGAGCTAGAGAACTCACTCAGGGGCCCAGCTGACTGTCTTAGCTTTTGCAGTTGATTTCTGCTGATGTTTTGAGCCTTTGATTTGCTGTTACTTTGATTTTTTTTTCTCTCAGTCAGGCTACTCCAGTCATTTCTGTTGGGATGTTATAAACTCTTAATTTGATGATGTTTTGTTACCTGTTGTGTCTATCTCTCTGTGGTGGTTTGAATAAGAATGGCCCCCAAAGACTCATCTATTTGAATGCTTGGTCATTAGGAAGTGGTACTACTTGACAGGGATTAGGAGGTGTGGCCTTGGAGGAAGTATGTCACTGGGGGTGGACTTTGGGGTTTCAAATGCTCAAGCCAGGCCCAGTGTCTCTCTCTTCCTGCTGCCCACAGATATAGATGTAGAATTCTCAGCTACCATGTCTGCCTGTGTACTGCCATGCTTCCTGTCATGAGGATAATGGACTAAACCTCTGAAACTGTGAGCAAGCCCCCAACAAACACTTTCTTTTATAAGAGTTGCCGTGGTCATAGTGTCTCTTCACAGCAGTAGAACACTAAGACTCACTCACTCACTCTATCTCTATCTATCTCTTTATCATTTGTTATTTATTCCTTCATTTCTGATTGTCATATACTTAATACGAACTCAAAACCAGAAACATGGCTATTACATATCATTCTTCTGACTGCACAGATCAGATCCCCAGTACCACATAAAATTGGACATGGTGGCACATTCCTATAATCCTAGCCTTCAGAAAATGAAGGCAGGACGATCAGGATGTTAAGATCATCTTTAGTTCCCTAGCAAGTTTGAGGTCAGCCTAGGTTACAGGAGACCCTGTCAAAAAATGGAAATGAACCACACCCTCCACTAGAAAAGGAAAACTGGAATAGGGACACAGCACTAAAATTCTTCTGTGAGAAGCAATACATGGTTTTTGCTCACATTTGCTGGACTAAAGCAGGCCACTTGGCCACATATCACTTGACTGTGACAGGGAAACATCACCCTTCATGCACATATTCCAGGGTTTATTATGAGAAATCCACCGAGTCTGCTTAAAGGATAAAGGAATTTATTAGGGAGGAAGACCCACTACAGCATGGGAGATTTATCATAGGGTTCTGGAAGTCTGAAATACAGTCCAACACTGTTCTTTCTGTCTGGGTTCGCCTCAGCATCCAAGCCCACAAGGGAGAGAAGAGAACATCGGTGAGTCCCAGGTCTTAAGGGTATCCCCGAGCTATGCCCCAGGGGCAGGTACTTCAAGGTCATAGGTAGGTAGGACAGTTACCTGCTACATCTCTAGGGGCGGTGCTTCAAGGTTATAGACAGAACAGCTATCTACTACAAGAGTTGATGTGATTGGCCTAGTGACTGTGGAGTGTGGTGGCCACAGAGGGTCACACTCTGGGTAGAGGGCCTCACTGAGATCTAGCTTGTGAAAAAACATTTAGGAATCAATCTACCTCAAGACCCAGCTATACCACTCTTGAGCATATACCCAAGGAATGCTCAATCACCACAAGAACACATGCTCAACTATGTTTATAGCAGCATTATTCGTAACAGCCAGAACCTGGAAACAACCTAGATGCCCCTCAACCAAAGAATGGATAAAGAAAATGTGGCACATATACACAATGGAGTACTACTCAGCAGTAAAAAACAATGATGTCATGAAATTTGTAGGCAAATGGATAGAACTAGAAAATATCATCCTGAGTGAGGTAACTCAGATTCAGAAGGACAAACATCATATGTATTCACTCATAAGTGGATACTAGATGTAAAGCAAAGGATAACCAGACTACAACCCACAGCTCCAGAAGCTAGCTAATAAGGAGGACATTAAGAGGGATGCATAGATCACCCAGCGAAGGAGAAATAGATGAGATCTAAATGAGCAAACTGGAGGTGAGTGGGGGTAATGAGATGGGGGATGAGAACATAGGGGAACAGGAGGTTTGAGCTGGAACAGGGACAGAGTGGGAGAGCAAGGAAAGAGATATTATGATAAATGAAGACATCATGGGAGCAGGAAAAAACATGGTTCTAGGGAAGTTCCCCGGAATCCATAGGATGACCCCACCTTAGACTACTAGCAATAGTTGAGAGAGCGCCTGAACTGACCTACTCTGGTAATCAGATTAGTGAATACCCTAACTGTCAACATAGAGCCCTCATCCAGTAACTGATGGAAGCAGATGCAGAGATCCACAGCCAGGCTCCAGGCCGAGCTCCAGGAGTCCAATCAATGAGAGAGAGAGGAGGGATTCTGTGAGCAAGGGACATGGAGATTATGATGGAAAAATGTACAGAGACAGCCAGCCAAACTAGTGGAAATGCATAAACTGTGGACCAATAGCTACACTAGGTCCTCTGGGTAGGCAAGATAGTTGTTTAGCTTGAACTGGTTAGGGAGCTCCCAGGCAGTGGGATTGGGATCCATCCCTGGTTCATGGGTGGGCTTTTTGGAGCCCAGTGCCTATGGAGGGACATCTCGTGCAGCAGGGGCTTGGACCTGCCTCAACTGAATGTACCAGGCTCTGCTGACACCCTGTGGGAGACCTTGCCTTGGAGGAGGTGGGAATGGGGGATGGATTGGGGGGAGAAGACTGGGGGGCAGGAGGAGGGAGGAGACAGGGATCTGCGGTTGGTATATAAAATGAATAAAAAATTTCTTAATACTAAAAATAGAAATTAAAAAAAGAATTATGGTGAACTGGACTACACACACACAGACAGACACGCACATACACGCACACACAGAGTCTTTTTTATGTATCTCAGACTAACTTAAAACTGCTGAGTCTTCTGTGTCAGCCTCCTGAGTGCTGAGATTACAGGCATGTGCTACCATATCCAGCTTGGATAGGATAGACAGTGTGTCAGATACTTTCATATATCAATTAACCCCCAAGAAGGAAAGCCATAATCCCCCTATTATGATGGAAACTGGTGGTCATTTTCTAAAACTTACAGAAAAGGAGGATCGCATGAGTGTAATACATACAGTTTTTCTGAATTAATAAGAAAATCGTGCAAAAAAGGAGCAGGGCACTAGGAGACAATAGACTTATTTCTAGTCCATTTTCCTACTTTTTAAAGTCTGAGAACATGTCAGAGAGCAAATATATCCTGAGACAGGTTAGTATTAGTTACTAGACAGCTCATGAAAGCTTTCTGAAAGAGTAATACAACTGGTTAACAATGTCCGAGCTGGATATAGGGGAAGGGCAACATGCGAAACAAGTACCTCCACTGGCATTTGTCTGCCATGGTATCACCTGCAAAACAAGGCAAGCACAGGTAGGATGGAGCCTGGCCAGGAATATTTCCTGATGACCTCTGAGGGGACCAGAGCTTCTGTTCCTAGTTGCAAATATTCCAGCTGGTCGTATGCCTATCATATATTCATGAAACTCTATTTGTATGTGTGGAATGGGCTTGACGAAGTGAATAATTGAAAGTGCTCTGCAGAGGGCAGAGCTGGACGCCATTGACAGGAGAGCTAAATCATTTAGCACCCTGTTCTATCAATCATCTGGGACCTCGATATACCTCTTGATCTCTAAATTGAGGACTGGGTTTCGTTGCCTGGAGTGATAACCTGGGAGGCATAATTGTCAAAAAACAAACAAACAAACAAAACAAAAAATCCCAACCATATATTGTTTTGCTGGCAATTTGGGGAATACAAACTGTATTTGTCTTAAAATGCACTAGGTATATCAACCATGATTTCAGCTGGAAATGATGACATATTCAAGGGGATAATTGAAGCGGTTTTAATAAACATTCTCTTTACAGAGGTTAGGTCAAGATGAAGGGACCAAGCAAGAGCAGTGAGAAACTAGGGAACAAGCAATAGTGAGGGAACACTTCTTCTCCTAGTCTGAAGACAGTAGGAGGAATAGGGTTTGCAGGGAACCTGTGAATGCTATCAGCAAACACAGGGGTTGGTAAGCTGACCCATGGCTGTGGGAACTTCAGCTTTTCTCCTCTCCTCACTGATATCCTGGCAGAGGGCTTGGAATCTGGCTATTCAGACTTGGAGACAGACCTCTGTGGCCACACAGCTAGGCAGGGAAGAGTAAATAATACTGTGGTGATATTTTGTTGTACTCTGATAAAATTTGCCTGAAGATCAGAGGACAGAGCCAGCCACAGAGTTAGCCACAGAGGTCAGGCAGTGGTGGCACACACCATTAATCCTAGCACTCAGGAGGCAGAGAATCCATCTGGATATCTGTGAGTTCGAAGCCATACCTGGACTACATGAGATTAATCCAGTTTAAAAGAGAAACAGTCAGGCAGTGGTGGCACACACCTTTAATTCCAGCACTTGGGATCATACACCTTTAATCCCAGTCAGTACTTGGGAGTCACACGCCTTTAATCCTAGCACTAGGAAGGTTGAGACAGGAAGTGATACAGCTGGGCAGAGAAAGGAATATAAGGCGAGAGGAGATACCCAGAGGCATTCAGTCTGAGCATTCATGGAGACAGGGTCTTCTCTTTTTGGCTTAGTAGCTGGCGAGGTGAGAAGTGGCTGTGGCTTGTTTCCTCTGATCTTTCAGCATTTGCCCCAATATCTCTGGCTCTGGGTTTTTATTATAAGACCATTTAGGACTCATGCGACATAATTATCAGAGATGTCACCAGAGAACAGGAAGAGAGAGGAACACTGGGCTATAGGTACCACATTCATCTTCTGGGCTGCACATGTCTGTTGTGTGATATTTTTGTGTGTTCTGACAAAGCTTGCCTGGAGATCAGAGGGTGGAGCTAGCCACTAGTTAACCATAGAGGCAGGTGGTGGTGGCTCACACCTTTGATCCCAGCACTTAGGAGGCTCACACCTTTGATCCCAGCACTTGGGAGGCTCATGCCTTTAGTCCCAGCACAATCAGGAGATGGAGACAGGAATATAAGGCGGGTGGAGATAGGATCTCGGGCCCTCTTTCCATCTGAGGATTCGTAGAGGTAAGAAGTCTCTAGAGGCTGCTGCTCTGCTTCTTAGATCTTTCAGGTTATTACCCTGATATTCGACTCTTGGTTTCTATTGATAAGACTAATTTGGATGACGCTTCACCCATCACCAGCATTTAGAGACCAATAGTATTTCAATCCATTTTCCTTGATCTAAAATCTTTAGAATAGCATTGTTTTGTTGTTATTTGTTTGCTTATGTCAGTGATAAATGAAAGTCTCCTCTAACTTGAAGAAAAGTTTCTTGCAAACATGTTATTTTTTTTTCTCTTGAGGTAGAACGGGGGCAGCCGCTGTGAACGAGCTAGTGGTCACCGTATGAGGCACGGCTCTGTCTTCATCTCTACAGAAAGTTCTGGAATACACTGGCCTGGGACCTTGGGCACAGCCCAGGACGGTGAAAAGCTGCCTTGCTCTAGAGCAGCTATTCTCAACTTGTTGGCCGTGACCCCTTTGGGGGTCTGCACATCAGATATCCTGCATATCGGATATTTACGTTATGATTCACAACGGCGGCAAAATTACAAAATCACAAAATGAATTAGTAATGAAAATAATTTTATGGTTGTGGGGGGTGGTCACCACAACATGAGGAACTGTATTAAAGGGTCACAGTGTTAAGAAGGGTGAGAACCACTGCTCTAGAGCCTGTCTCTGGGGAGTAGGGGAGTCCTAAGTGAATGTGTGTTTTTTTGACATGAGCATGGCCCCATGACGGACCCCAATGTCTCAGACCCACCAGAATGATCAAGCCTTTCCCTGGTCTTTGTGCGAATGTTGACAGCATGTACAAAAAGTTTCCACTGCAGCTTCCCCCTGAACATATATATCCTGAGACTGTTCTCTCCTAATCCTTGTACTGAGACTAGCTAAACGGGCTACCTCCTTGTTCCACTGTGCACAGTAGATCTGCCTCCTTGTTCAGCCATAGACAGCAAACCTGTCACCCTAATTCAGATGTATAAGAGAAATGTGCTGAGTTTCTGGGTTACTGTGTCTCCATCAGAGTGCCTGGCCTACCGGATCCCAGGGTTCTGTGCACGTGTCTGTGTGTCAACCCTTTTTTTCCATTCTCTGTTGTCTGAGTTAGGGCAATCCCTGAGCCCTACAGAGCACAGCTCCTCTCCTTGATGACAGAAGGCATTGGCTGAGTTTGTGCAGTTTTCTTGTGTAGCAACAAAATGGAAATGATGTTGTTGATGATGAGGAGGAGAAAGAGGAGGGTCCACCTTTATTTACTATATAACATGTGCCAGGGTGCTAAAGTTTGAAATACGCACAATATCATTTAACAGCAATCACAATCTGGAGGGAAATACCACTATTATTTCCATGTTAACAATGTGAGAACAAGTTGAGGAAAATTGTTGCCACATAACTATTAGGTCACGCCAGATGAATTTGCCAATATTCAGTCATGTTTGATGAAAATGTCAGCTTCATATGGTTCAACTTTGTGTAATACATTGCAGCATCAGCTTTAAAATCCAGAGCAAGCTCAGTGTAAGCCTTTGTGAGTGACCAATGAAACCTCTGTAAAGCTGCCCAAGTATTAAATAAAATAACGTTCCTTTGACTGGTGCACAGTGACACTGCTCACAAAATGTTCTTTTTGTGTCTGGGTTAATTTCACTCTGCCTGTCATTCTTACTCCCTGGGGGAGGCAGTGCACAGCTGTCTGAACAGATGTGGCCAGTGAGACTGGGAGGAGGTCTGTTGCTATTGACTAGATCCCAGGGACCTGGAAAATCCCAGCTTTGTCATTAGCACCCCCCCCTGCACCCCCCACCCCCCACCCCCGTGCACCCCTACTCTTGTCTCAGGGCGGCTGCCTTATCCGTTGTGTTAGGTGGATATAAGAACTGACTCAGCTCACAGGATTAGTTCTGGCAGAGACTGGTTCAAAAGCCCTCCTCTTTTTAGTTGGCGAGAAAGAAGAGATGATTCTCTGGCGGAAGGGTGTGCTCTTTGGGTGTGGTCTTAGGACGTGGCGTGACTATATGAAGAAATTTCGCCTCTGAAAAATAACAGTACAGGACTGCCAGATTTAGCAAAGGAAAATGCCCGACTTGCAGTTAAAATTGAATGTTAGGAGTATATACTATGCAATATTTGGGATATATTTCCATTAAAAATGGTTGCTCGGCTAAAATTCAAGTTTACCCCATGCTTTGGTTTGAACAGCTCCCTCTGTGAGTCGGGTATATTGTCAGTGTAGCAGTATTAGGAGCTGAGGTGTTTTGGGCTGAGGAAGCCATGAGGCTGCTCCTTCATGAGTGGACTCGAGGCCTTCCTAAGATGCTTGGCAGCAGTGGTCAATGAGCTTGCCTTTTGCCATGATAGGATATAGTCCTAAGATGCACCAGGGAGGCACCATCTTGACCCACAACCCAAACTGCCTGTGTCTTGATCTTGGACTTCTAACCTGCAGAGCTGAAGGAAATAAACATACATATTTTTAAGTATTGCTCAGCCCACAGTATTCTGTTACAGCCCTGCAAAACACTCCTCTAATTTGCCGCTGCAGTGAAACACCATGGCCAAAAACAACATGGGAGGGAAGGGTAGATTCCATCTTACTTTTCCAGGTTGAAATTCATCCTCCGGAGAAATCCGGGCAGGAGCTTGGAGCAGAAACCGTGTGGGGAACGATGCTTGCTGGCTTACTCTCTGGCTTGTTCCCTGGATCATGTTCATCTAGCTTTCTTCTATAGCCCAGACCCACCTGCTAGGGATGATGTCGCCCACAGTGGGTGAGGCTCTCAAACAATAGTCATCTGTAAGTGCCAGTACTTACTTACTGGGCCAAGACTCCCTGCAATCCTCAATCAAGATAGCCTGTCACAGACACAGCCATGGTCACAGTTCACTCTGATCCGAGCAATCTCACAAGTGACTCTAGGTTGTGTCAAGTTGACAGTAAGAACTAACCAGAACAGATGTCTTGACCTCCTAGATGTAGTAATCTTAGGACAGTGCACTTTTGTCCACCCTTCAGACACTACGTCATAGTGTATGAAAGCCACATATTTAGATTCCAACAGAGCCTTGTGCATCAGATGAACATAGGCATAAAGCCCAGTTACACTATTTTAGGGGCTAGATGAATGTACCTGGATCATTTAACCTCTCTAAGCCTTCATTTCTTGTTACATAGAAAAGCCACAGCATCTAGTTTAGGGATGTATTCAGGGTTATATGAAGTTACAAACTGTGTGTACAGTCCCTAGCATTTGCCACTGTCAAAAGTACAATTACTCTTATTTATGATTGAGATGGGACAGTCATACTCTGAGAGGACAGGGGCAAATCTCTGTGTGCTCTGTCCAAATGAGCCTTCCATTTCAAGACTTTGAGTTACAGTAGCCCCGTGGACCCAGAAAGGCATGAAAAAGAATGATCTTGCTGGGCGGTGGTAGCACATGCCTTTAATGACAGCACTTGTGAAGCAAAACCAGGCTGATCTCTGTGAATTTGAGGCCAGTCTGGTTTACAGAGCAAGATCCAGAACAGGCACCAAAACTACACAGAGAAACCCTGTCTCAAAAAAACCAAAAAAAAAAAAAATAGTGACCTCAAGGAAAGAAATGACCCGGGGGCACTGATGGCCAACCCTCAGTCTAGGGAGGTCCTTCCTTCAGTGTTTATCACATTATAATTGTTGAAAAGGCAGGTTTGCTACCCCACCCCTTTTCTGGAAAACAGAATGGAAGATGGAAGTCTGAGTTATGAATGAGGACGGGGGTTGGGGGATGCTCCTTTCAAGGGAGGGAGAAATTCACAATTACAGGCACATTTCATGGACCAAGTTTGGGTTCCCATAGTAATTCTAGACAGAGGTTCCTCAGCATTGGCCTCACTGACATCTAGTAATTTGTAGCGCAAGGGTGCGCTAATCTACTGGGTGCTGGGAGCCTGCCTTGTCCTCTTTCACTAGAGTGACAATCAAGAACATCTCCAAACATGACCTGGGGGACAAAAACTGCCTTTGGTTGTGAACCACTGGTAGAGAACATAATTAGGCAGTACCACTCAGACACTTTGAACAGCCATCACATATTGAGCACGTACAAGTGTTATCTCCAATTCCAAAACTCAGATTAAGAGGTAAGTGTGACTTTGTACATCTCACAGTTAAAGAGACCGAGGCTCAGAGGGGTGAAGTAAGTTCCCATAAATCTCCGAGCTGGTAGATCTGGGATCCTGGCTGAGAGGTTGGTCTGACTCCAAAGCTTACACAGCTCCTGCTGTAACACTCCATTCTCTGGAAAATTAAGAGCCCCTCCTCCTCCTTTGAACTAGGAAACCTCATCTCCAGTCAATTCAAGTCTAAAAACACATATTGAGCTGGATGCCATGAGAAGCTAAAAGAGATAGCTGAAATGTTGCTCCTTTGGAGCCATTTCCAGTACCGACGTCGTCATACATAAACACAATCCAGTTAAAGAGCAATGTGAGGCATTTTGAGTTTGCACCCAAATGAGCGTTCCTAGAGTTAGAACTTTGAACCGAATGCTCTTTGAGTGTGCCGCCCCTTTACTGCCAGAGGGGACCATAAGTTTAAGAGAAGCAATGAAGCTTTGAAGTTCTTGGGGTCTAGCAGCCTTGGGTCCTAATGAAGTATTAATTCTCATGCCTTGTGGTGGGCTGTGTGTTGCTTCCAGATAAACATTCAGCCATCTTCTTGGTGGCTCTCTTCACAAAGTTCACCTTTCCCCGCTCCCTGCGGATGGCGGTGTACTCGTAGGCTTTGAGCTTGCTGTAGTAATCGGAGAACTTGTTGTAGAGGATGGAAATGGGCATCCCATTGAGAATAATCCCAAAAGCGATGCAGAGGAAGGCAAAAAGCCTGCCCAGGTGGGTCTCTGGGTACATGTCTCCATAGCCCACGGTGGAAATGCTTACCTGTAAAAAAGGAACGCAGAATGGAACGGTTAGCCCTAGGAAGAAAGAGAAAGGGAGAGCAGCGTGCAGTTAAGAGCCCTCTCACCCTATACATGCCCAGGGGAACTGTGAAGAGCTCCCAGGGAGCCAGCTTTCAGAGTGGCCTGAAGGACTGTGGAAAGAAAGCAAGCTGTGGAGCTGAAAGACTAGTTTAAATCCTGACTATGACACACCAATGCTTTTATATGCAGCACAGGGAGACACGATCCACTTTAAAGAGCTGTAGGAACAAGCTTTATGTAACGTATGTTGAATTCCTGTCATAGAACGTGTTCAGTAATTGTCTTTGTTTCCACACCTCTTCCAGGCTGTGTTAGGACAGGGGGATGTAGCTTGAGTTTTCCTGCCTGACCCACAGTCAGGACAAATCTCTTTCACCTGCCAGTCCCACAGCCGCTCAGACCCAACCAAGTAAACACAGAGACTTATATTGCTTTCAAACTGTATGGCCGTGGCAGGCTTCTTGCTGACTGTCCTTATATCTTAAATTAATCCATTTCTATAATTCTGTTCCTTGCCACATGGCTCGTGGCTTACCGGCATCTTTACAGGCTGCTTGTCCTGGCGGTGGCTGGCAGCGTCTGGCAGCGTCTCCTTCCACCTTCCTGCTTTTTTTATTCTCTCTGTTAGTCCCGCCTATACTTCCTGCCTAGCCACTGGCCAATCAGTGTTTTATTAGCAACACATTTGCCATACAGAACATCCCACAGCAGGGGGATTCCCTGGAGTCACCTTCATCATGAATGTCTGAGAAAAATCCTGAGCTTAGAGGCAATCTGAACGGTATTCGAGTCCAGACTGACCCTTCCCAGCTGGTGGGTCTTGGGACATACATTCAGATGCTGGACCATCTCTCAGAGGTCTATAAAGCTATATACAAAGCAGTGGGCACAGTATCAGGCACCCAGGGCAATGAACACTCCATTGTGCTCCTCTCATCTTTAAAAGGAGACAATGACAACATTGCTCAGAGCTGCTGTGTAGTTCATTTTTTTTTTTTAAATGGAGCTGCTTTAATTGTACTCATCTAGAGAAACACTCTCATTACTTTGTGAAGGGACCTTCAGAAGACCTCACAGAGCAAAAATATGTTCACCCTTCATGAAATTCCTTTCATCATTCTTGACACACTGTTTTAAATCCCACTAATTAGAGATTTATTTAGGTTAACAAGCTTCCTGTTTAAAATGCAGATTCCCGTGGGACTGGTTATCACTTAGTATAGCCAGAGAAAACCCTGGGGAAGCCCCCTGGGGACTGTTTTTATGCCTCATGTGCTTCCGTTGGTCCCCAGACTAAGTCACTAGGAGCCTCTGAAGCAGGGCTGTTGCTTACTGTAGTAAAAACATCCTTTTGCCAGCTCCAGGGGTGCTGGTTGCTCCACAGATTTGTGTGATGGCTGTCCCGGTCTTCCAACAGATGGCGGTAATTATACAAAGTCACTCCCTTGCCACACTGAGATGGCCTTTGGCTCAGAAACGCAAGCACCGTTGTGCTGATGACGCAAGGGTTAGTTTGAACTTCGAAATGTGGTTGATTGATTGGAATGAAATGGAGAAATGAGCCAGCTGGGCAAAGCTGGCACTGATAAGAGCCACGGAAAGGGAAAGGTGTGCCTCCAAGGAAGGACAGGTCCCAAGGCTCACTGCTCCATCTCTGTCAAGAGAACTACCTTTTCCCGTGGCCGAGGAACACAAGCAAGCCTGACAGAGGTAGGATGGCACAGACAGGGTTAAAGAAATAACTGGGCCGGGCAGTGGTGGTGCACACCTTTAATCCCAGCACTCAGGAGGCAGAGCCAGGCAGATCTCTGTGAGTTCGAGGCCAGCCTGGTCTACAGAGCGAGATCCAGGACAGGCACCAAAGCTACACAGAGAAATCCTGTCTCGAAAAAACCAAAACAACAACAACAACAAAACCAAAACAAAACAAAACAAAAGAAATAAGGACTGTAGCTAGAAGTTTCTCTGGTCCTGCCTGGGCCCTGAAGTCCCGTGGCCTGCTTATAAAATAATCACACAGAAGCTTAATATTATTTATAACTGCTCGGCCATTACCTCAGGCTAACTACTGACTAGCTCTTACACTTAAACTCAGCCCATTTCTGTTAATCTATATGTCACCACATGTTCTGTGGCTTTACCTGTGTGCCATTACATATGCTGCTCCCTAGACAGCGGGCTGGTGTCTCCTGACTCAGCCTTCTTCTTCCCAGAATTTTCCTCGTCTGCTTATCCCTGCCTGGCTACTGGCCAATCAGCATTTTATTAAACCAGTGTACAAAAGCATTATCTCACAGCAAGGGACCACACTTGACTTCCTGGGTCTGAACCTACTTCACAGTTGTGTGAGTTTTGGGCAAAGCAGTTAAATTATCTCTGCCTCAGTTTCTATTTTTGACATATGGAGATAATAATAGTACCTACTTGGTATGATTGTAATAGGAATCGAAGGTGTCCCTACCCACAGGCTGTGGGAGCACATGCCTGAGGGAGACCTGAGGGGCCCTCTCTTAAAGCTGGCCCCAGCTGAAGAGAAGCAAACACAAACACTTATGGAGTAATTCTCCACCAGGAACTTGACCTCTTCTGTCTAATAGACCTACAAGCTGTAGAAATAGGACCCTCTAGACTTTGGCTAAATTCTGAGTGAGGGAGATTTCAGGGCAGCATTCCCCATGGCTTTGGTAGAGGATATTCTTTTCCCACACTCTGGATGAAAACATAAGGATGAGCAGAGACCAAGGTACACTTCAGTTCATCTCCACATCTGCCTGTGTGTCTGTATATATGTCTTGTCCCTGGCCATACCAGAGTCAGACCTCTCTCCAGGTGTGCAAACCAAGCCGTACTTTTCATCTATCATGAACACCATCACTTACACTCCAGGATGACCATGCAGTCATTGATTTTTTTTTTTTTTTTGTGAGGCCACTGAAGAGAGTTTGGTTACGGAGATCAGTGATGACAGGAAGGGGTAGTTCTAGAACATGACACAGCTCCAAAGGAGAGGCCCTGCAGTCAGCCAGACACACAAGGGTCCAACAGTGGGGAAAGGGCTGGGGAGACAGAGAGGAAAGGAAGTGATTAAGACAACGTGCAGTTATTAAGCTTTTGATTAACACCCAAACTGGCTTAGTATCACCCCCAACCTTACTTTCTTTAAGTTTTGTTTTCCATAAATTATCAAGACCTTTTTAAGTTTATTTCTTTTTTTTTTCTTTTATTTCTGGTATGATAATATAATTACAATATTTTTATTTTTTTGGATAAAATTTGAGTGAAAAGTCAAAAGCAAATTGTTTTGCCTTAAACAAAAATATCTGATATACATAATCAGATATGAGAAATCTTGAGTATCTTGGATCTCTAGTTTCAGAGAAGAGACCTCTCCTGCTAGGAGGCTATGTGTATCTGGTCCCTAAAAATATGTTCAAAATATAGAGTTGTTTTACTGTCTGTTTTGAGGATAATTTTTTTTTTTTTTTTTTTGGTTTTTCGAGGCAGGGTTTCTCTGTGCAGCTTTGCGCCTTTCCTGGAACTCACTTGGTAGCCCAGGCTGGCCTTGAACTCACAGAGATCCGCCTGGCTCTGCCTCTCGAGTGCTGGGATTAAAGGCGTGCGCCACCACCGCCCGGCCAAGGATAATTTTATTCAATATTTAACCTTGTTCTTTTTTATTTATTTATTTTTGAGACAGAGTCGCACTATGTAGCTCTGGCTGTTCTGGAACTCACTATGTGGAGCAGGCTGGCCTAGAACACACAGAGATCCATCTGCCTCTGTCTTCCAAATTCTGGGATTAAAAGTGTGTGCCTCTATGCCTAGTTTGCAATCTTGTTTTGTCCCTTGCCTCGGGGTAAGATTTAGGATTTCTTGGCTTAGGAAAGTTTCTGTAGATTCCATAGCACATATCACATCTCCATAGATGGTATTAACATAGAAGACCCCAGACTGACCAAATGACCTTACAGAGTGAGTTCTCCCATTAGCAGAAGATGAGTTTGGAAATGGAACCAAAGTGTCTGCAAAAGTCTAGCAAAACTGGCTATTTAATCAGTCTTAAACTGGAAGCTGACCATGCTAATGAAACTTACAGCTTTCCCCTAGTTTCGTGTTTCAAGACTCAGAACGTGACTATCCCATGACAGCTCCCTCATTAATCAACAAATCCTGGCCTGCCAACCACTGTTCAGACAAGCATCAGGGTTTCCTCTGAGACAGGAATATCACTCCTGAATTTCTCCTTCAGCAAACAATGTTTGTTTCCCTCATGAAAAATAGGGTATAGATAAAATGTCTTGGCAGCCAGTAGTTCATGCATCTAGGAAGTATGATTCCAGGAAATAAACCTAATTAAGAAAATAATTAGTACCCCTTCGGGTTTTCCCAAAGAAGAGAGCCAGTAAAGGCTGTTTTTCCTCTTAAAACTATGCTCAACAGTATATGTTGTCCTTCAAAGGCTGTTTATCCATGCTACTGTTGCAACAAATATTTCTTTTTTGCAAATATTTCCTCTAGGATTATAATCTAATGAAACAATTCAGATAGGTACAAGTTGCTGTACCCATCCTGATAATTAATCTTGACGTCAGTTGCCTATGTCAAATACTGAATGCAATCACTCTGGGGGCAATTCCTCAAAGTATTTTGTAGTAAGAATGAGATTAACACTCTGAACATTGACTTTCATTTGGATGTTATGGTATGCTACAGTTTTAACATGAGTGTAAGTGGTACAGAAAGGAGGAGATTGGCCCAAGCTAAGGCAAAAACACAAATTCAGTCAGGGGTCTAGCAATCTGCCCACACAGAGGCAGACAATAAAGATGCCCTATGCATCTTCAGCTTATTAAACACCTCTCCATCCCTTTGATGCTCACTCACATTCCATTGAAGTCATCTTGAAGAAGAGGAGGAACATGCTTTAAAGACATAAAAGGGGCCCTTAAGATACAAAACAAACAAACAAAAACAAACAACAAAACCGGTGTCTTTGAGCTGTTGCCTCATTTATAACTGTTTCTGAACAAGCTAGAACTTCAATACTTTCTGTACCAGATATTACAGGTAGTCCAGTTCAGCCCCAAGCCTGGTGCCCTTTTCTTTAATTCTCCAACTGGGATTCTACGGCCTACATTTCCCAGTTTCCCTTATTAGCTGTTTTTCAGAGCAGAGTCACATTTGGGAGACTGGGAGGTAGGAAGGAGGTAGGAGGGTCTCTGTGGTTGACTCTGATTTCCATCATCATCATATGGCTCAGATAGTTTGAACCTCCCTGTCCTCCCAGCACCAGCCTCAAGGCGCCACCTTGTAGATCTGTGCACTAGCTCCACATGGCCCTCCTCTGTAGGCCCAAGTCTGATAACACTACCATCTCGCATCTGTTCTTCCTCTTCTAAGGCCAATAGTTGTTCCCTCCATTTACTACTTTTTTCTTTTACCCTCCTAATAACCACACATTTCCTCAGCAAATCCTCACCTTGATTTCCATTTTCCTGACTGTACCCTAATTCACTTCACATATGCGTTGTTTCCAAGCAATCAATTAAAATAAATTTCAGTGATCTTCCAAAGATCAACTATTTTCAAGGAAATGATACTATCATTTAGGAAAGCAAAGAGGGAGCCGGCTCTGTGGGGCACAACTATCTGGTGCCTCAGCTTAAGACAAATTTCCTTTTAGGAGAGTTTTAGAAATGATGGGTTTATGCCATAGTTTCCTCTTTGACTCCCACAACTTTAATTTTTCTGGAAGAGTCCAAAGGAAATGGTTTGTTGACAATCTAACTGGCCTTTTTACTTGAAAACAAACCCACTCAGGAGGCTGATGGTTACAGCTTCATCATAGAGCTATCGTTGTTGGCCCATAGAATGTATTTACCATTTGGGTAATCCTGAAAACCCCCACATGGCTGGCACCGTTCCAGGTGTGGCTTGCTGATCTACATACTCAGAAGCTTGCCCTTCTTATGTCTCACAATTCTCCCCCGCCCCCCGCCCCAATAGAGAAGGGATCATTCCTGGTTTAATTTCTCCTAAAATGGATCTGGAATCAAAGGTTATTGCTTCCATGTGATAAAGACTATCAGCTAGATAGATGTGGTAGCTTCTACTTATTACAGACTTACTACAGGCTAGTATGTTACATGTGTTTCTTATTACATGAGTGCTCACAAATAACCAGCATTTGGCAGATGAGAAGGGTCTATCTTACATACATGAGCAATTGCAGATGTAAGGCTCCACGAGGGATTTGTTCTTGCATATATAAGGGCTGCACAATAGGGAAAATTCTTCACAATAACAAAAGTGGCTTATTTCTTTTAAAACTCCCTCTTGAATTACAGAGGGTTGAAGGATCCTTGGCATTAGAGGGAGGGATGATATTAAAAGCAGATCAGCTTGCGAGTTGTTCTCTAAGTTCTGGTAAGGAACAAACAATACCTAGTAGAATGAGTCGGAGAATCTGTGTCTCATGTGAGTAGCATAAGATTCTATCAATCATAGCCAGGTGTGGGAGCACCTTTAATCCTAGCATTTGGGAGGCAGAGGCAGTGATCTCTGTGAGTTCAAGGTCCTCCTGGTCTATTAGCGAGTTTCAGGTCAGCCAGAGTTACACTGTGGGACCCTATTTATCTTTTTCTAAGAAAAGAAAATATCTATCATGTTTCTTTTTACTTCACCTTGACATTTCAATATGTGAGTGTATGGGTATAATATATTTGAACAGTAATATATTACTACAGTAGGATGATTTTTTTTATTAGATCTAACTTACTGTACCTCCCTGCCACCAAGGTATTTTCTATAAGTCTTACAAAGCTTTGCTTTCCTGGGCTGACCTGCCTTGACCCTTGCTTGAGTATGGTCTTGTGACTTGCTTTGGGTTGATCTGATATCTACAGTTCAACAAGTTGAGCAAATATGAACAGAAGTGATATGATGCAGTGCTTGCATAGTTAGGTCTGTACTCTCTCTCCTGACCTTTGCCACAGCCAAGAGACAGGCCTGTAGAAGTACGAGGGACATGGAGCCCAGTTTCCTCCTTTTATCTTTATACCATCTTTAATCCAGCTGGGCTGTCAGACATGAGAGCCAGTGTTACCAGATGAAAAGAACTTGTAGTTTAAACAGACCAGATTAGTTGCTCACAGGCATTTACTCATTTATCTATCTATCTATCTATCTATCTATCTATCTATCTATCTATCTATCTATCTATCTATCTATCTATTTACTGGGGCAAGATCTCACTGTGCAGTTCTGGTGGGCCTGAAACTTGCTATGTAGACCAGGGTGGCTTCAGTCTCACAGAGATCTGCCTGGTTTTGCCTCCTAAGGGCTAGGATTAAAAGCATGCGCAATCACACCTAGATTAAGTGGCTCACTTTTATATTCATGCACTAAATGAATGCTTGATTCTTTAAGTCATCCAGTGTTGGCAGGGGTTGTGATATGCCATTGCTGTGGCAGTAAGTAACTTGTAACTTATACATCATTTATAAACAGGCAAATGTGTATGTATTTGGGGGTTGTGCTCAAGGTTTTAGGAAAAAGTATATGTGCTCAATAAAATACTTGTGGGCCAGTTACTTTTAAAATCCCACCTCTTTTTTTCATTTATTTAATTTTTTTTTTTTTTTTTTTTGGTTTTTCGAGACAGGGTTTCTCTGTGTGGCTTTGCGCCTTTCCTGGGACTCACTTGGTAGCCCAGGCTGGCCTCGAACTCACAGAGATCCGCCTGGCTCTGCCTCCCGAGTGCTGGGATTAAAGGCGTGCCCACCACCGCCCGGCTCTTAAATTTTTAATTAGCATATGGAGTAACATGTTACCTATGGTCAAAATCCCACTTTTCACATTCTTATACCTGTTTAGTTATGTAGATTTAAGTGAATTTCTTCTCATGGTTCAAACTTGATCTCAAGGTCATCTCATCTCCAACACGACATTTCTGCTATACCATCAAAAAAAAAAAATTCTACCATCCCAACTGCTGTCTATCCTGCTATCCCATGTTTTCTCACACCAATATTAGAAATGATTACATTTCTTTCTGCACTGAAATGTAAGCATCATAATGGAAAGATGCCCTCCACCCACCACCCATCATTCAATGCTTGGTGTTTAGAATATGACCTGGCACACTGCATGTCCTCAGGGAGGAAGATGGACTTTTGTGGGTTCTTTTACATCCTCTCACTTTACAACTATGTCTGAGAACCAGGACACTTTGTATCTATCATTTCATGGTGTTCTTTCCTCCTTGCTCTCTGATAATATAATGCCTAAGTACATAACATGCAAGATAATCAAAGTACCAAAAACAGCTGAGCTTATAGCATCAGTTCTGAGGAACGCCATAGTCCTAGAATAATCAAGGAAATTGTTCCTACTGGGTTCTTAGCTTTGCCCGGGGAGAAAACACAAGTTATCAGTCACTTGTGCTCTTCATAATGATTTGTCCTGTATACATCTCAGAACAAACTGGATAAAAGTCACTGGTAGGGGGTAAGGTAGGTTGAATGGGGAGGTCAGAATAAGTGAGATTTGGTTTGTAAAAACCGTGCTTGATAAAGATAAGGGCTCTATATTCCAAACCCCTCACATTGATTAAAACAATAATAGGTAAACTATTTCACAGATTTAAAAAAAAGTCAATGGTGATTTAACTTTTGTTGTGATTTTTTAAAAAAAATCACTGATTCTGAATAAAATGAATTCATTACCAGAAGAGAAAAAGCTTCACTTGGCATTAATCAGCACAGGAAATTAAGTGATCAATGAGCATTAACATCAGAAATATTTTAAAGGTAAAAATTCAGTATTAATAGATCTACTAAAAGTATTTATATTAGTATAGTTAATGTAGCACAGATATTATGGGCTAAAACGAGTTGGAAGCCCCATAGTGCCATGGCCTGTTCACCATAGCCTTTTAAGATCTTTGGCTGAATGAAAATTTGACTTTAAAACTTTGTATTATGGGGCTGGAGAGATGGCTCAGGGGTTAAGAACAATGCTGCTCTTCCAAAGAACCCAGGTTCAATTTCCAGCACCCACCTGGCAGCTCATAACTGTCTGTAATTCCAGTTCCAAGGAATCCAACACCCTCATACCGGCAAACCAATGTACATGCAATAAAAATAAATAAATAAAAACCTTTGTATTATATTGTCAGCATGTGGATTTGTCGTTTGCATTTCCACTTTAGTCACCTTTAAAGTAAATGTCATTTGCTGGGGACAAATCATCCTCCAAGAACTCCATCTGTACACATGGTTTATCTACTATGGAGATGACCTTTCATCACTTGGAATCTGATCAGAGCAGCAGCCTTTGACAAGCTTGCTCAGAAGAGCCTAACAGCACCCTTACTTTCAGCTTGAAAGGGAAGGAAGACCCAGTGAGCTGCAGGGAACTTCAAGTCCACTTCCTCTTGTAGAGACATGGGGATGAGGAAAGTGAATAGTGGGGCTGAAATCTCCCGGTCGGTCACCCGGAGTCATGGTTAATCGCTGGGATCCTGGAGGCTAGCCCCTTCTGAGTCTCCCATCCTGATGTCGTGCTCTGTCAGTGACCCTGGGGTTAGGTTTATCTCAGAATTTTGTACTGGACCATGTGCTGACATTGTCAATGTTAATGTCATAAACATCTGCTCTCATTTGCATTAGCATCTGCTTTAAAGGAGAAAAACGAAGGAGCTACTCAATTCTTCCTCATACCAGCAAGTTTACTCACTGATCTGAGGTGAGGTGGTTGGTATCTTTCAGGGATTTATCTAGTATACCAGAAATAGGCATTTTAAGTAAATGGTATAGGTTACTATAAAGAGTCGAGTATTCAAAACAGTGATAAGAATAACAAATATATTAACAGTCACATTGGGTAAGATGTGACAATGACCGAAAGCTTGCAAGGCACAGTGGCAGGGCAAGGAAAGGGTGTGGAAGTTAGAGTAACATGGACTTACATTTTATCCCTGGGTATCACCTCCAGCTGTGCGCCTACCCCCACACTCTCTGGACCCCGGCGCCTCTGGTTATAAGATGGGACAATTACACTCTATTCTGGAAGAACTGCAGTGTGGTTAGAAGGAGTCTGGACTTTAGATGCATCTTTCCACACTCAGACTTAACTAGAACAAGAGGCAGTAAGGTCTCAGTGAGGATCAACATTGTTCAGCCAAATCTTAACCCCCCCTAACATATCTATAGTGTCCTTCAAAAACTGAAGCCACTTCTTACTTGTCCTCTTAAAAAGAGGGTGACAACAGCCATTTCTTTGTGATGTTTAAGTAAAATCAGCTTTATAAATCATTTAGGACACTAAGTGTCCAATAAGTGGCCACTGGGCAATGAGGAGGCCTATTGTATTCACAAAACGTGAATCATATCTCACTTTTCTTAAATTCTGCCTGCCAGAGATTTCTTTCTTTCTTCTTCTTCTTCTTCTTCTTCTTCTTCTTCTTC
>CABHPH010160764.1:0-26000 GCA_902168325.1 Peromyscus nudipes | reverse complement strand
GGAGAATGAGAATGTGGACACTCATGTGCCATGATGTGCATGTGGAGGTCATAGGACAACTCTTTGGATTTGGTTCTCTCCTTTCACAGTGGGTTCTAGAAACTGAACTCAGGTTGTCCCCTTGGCAGGCCCTTCCGTTCCTGAGTCTTCTTGCTGCCCCTGATTCCCCACAAAGATTTATCTATTATTAACAGATATGTGTGTGTGTGCGCGCCTGGTGTTTGTGTGCACCACATGCATGCAGGTGCTCGAAGAGGCCTGCTTAGCATGGGTGATGGGAACTGAGCCTGGTTCCTCTGGTCTTCAAGCCTTCTTAACTGCTGAGCTTTCTCTCCGGGTACCTCCACCACCCAACACACACACACACTTTTAACATGGCAGCTGTACTGTGACTTCTGTATTCATGTTCTGATATAAATTTGTTCCAACTTATTCTTTTAGTATTTGAAGTTATTCAGGAAAGACATTTTTGATTTTCTTATTGACTATTTGGGAATGTCACATCATGCACCCTAATTGTGCTCACCTCCCAGTCATTCCATGTCCACCCTCTCCCCTGCGACCTTTCTGCAAGGAGAAAAAGTCCACTTTGTGTTGGCCATATATTCACTGGAGCATGGCCAGATTCCTAGTGGCCAGCCCCCTAAGAGAGGATGAGTCTTTTTCTGCGCTAGAAGTTATCAACTGAGGAGAAACTACAGTAGCCAGCTCACCCTCCCATAGCTGTGGGCTGGGGTGGGCCCAGCTCTTCCATGAGGGACAGAGCCAGCTCTTCTGCACACATGGACGTTAACATGGGTTCAGGTGGCAGTCTAGCCCATGGACATCCAGTCCACATGGGCTTTGGTGGCAACACAGGTTATAGACATCAACACGGCCTTTGGCTGTATCAGGACCACTGACCCACTCATGGCCCTCAGCGGCTGCATGGGCCACAAACCTCAACGTGGCTTCAGGTGTTTTACTCACGTCACTCACATTGGCATGGCTCCCAAGGCAGCAAAGTCACCAAGGCATCAGTCAGTGGCACAGACTGCATATGTCCACATGGGTGTCAGGTTTCAGTGGCCTGGGGCAGCAGCATGGACCACTGACACCAACATGGCTTTCAGTGGCACCGTAGGTCACAGTGGTCCTTCGAGGAGGTCCGTTCCAGAAAATGAAATTTTCCTCATCTCAGGCCTCCATTGTTGCCCAGAGCCAAGGCATGTTCTGGGGCTGAGTGTACGTGTGCTTAAGCTCCATGCTATTGCACACCACCATCCGGCTGACCCCACCAGGTAATGACGCAAGTAGACTCCGCCCTCTCTCTCGCCTGTCACCACCATCACGTCTCCAGTTCTACCTCTCTGTAGTGCGCACACGTTCCATGTTTTCTCTCTTTCCCACCTCCCCATCACATATTTGTCCTAAGGAGCGGTACTTCCACTGCGACCACCCACCTGGCCGCAAGGCAAGGGTGGAGGGATGGGAGGGGTGAGGGGGGGGCAGGCGGGGTGGGGGGTAGGGCGGCACGGCAGGGTTTGATTGTCCTTCCTTCTGCCACCTGGGGAATTTATCTTTGAAATTTCACTGCTTTGTTTAATCAAAATATGATTGATCTTTAAATATTAACAATTTAGAAATATACAAAAATATTTTTGTCTTGATAATAGGGACTTATTCATCACTACCCTAACCCAGCACCACACTGAGCTATCAGCCCATCTACCTCAGATCTTAACACCAAATACTTATTAACAGCGTGTTAAGCCTTCATTCAAGTCTTTCTCTATGTGCATGCAAGTAGGTATAAATACACATATGTATACACTCATATCTAATTATATATGTGCAATTTAACAATATTTATACATATACAATTTTGCATGAATGAGTATATATATATGTAATTTTAATTTCAGATATCTATTATACATATGTAATTTAATATATGGGATGATGATAAATGCAAAATTTTATAACTATCTCTGTATACTCAATGTCAATTATCATTTTCCATGTATAGATATATGCCTACATTTACATGTTCTTTTTTGTTTTTTTCTGCCTTTTTTTTTGAGACAGGCTCTCTCTACATAGTCCTTGGCTGTCCTGGAACTCACTATGTAGACCAGGCTGGCCTTGAACTCACAGAGATCTGCCTGCCTCTGCCTTCCAAGTGCTGGGATTAGAGGCATTCACCACCATGCCCAGCTATTTACATGTTCTTAATAAGTAGTCTGTTTATATGTACCATGATTATTGTAAAGTATTAATAAAATATGAGCTCATGTGCTGATGAGCTGAGGCCATTTTTCTTTTCTTTTTTGCATCTAGGCACATGTAAAAATTGTGCTATGAAACTTCTCAAAATGGGCTAGAGAGATAGCTCAGAGGTTAAGAACATCTGCTGCTCTTGCAGAGGACCTGGGTGCAGTTTCTTTCCTTCACATGTGGCTCAAAACCATCTGTAACTCCAGTTTCAGGTGATCTAACACCCTCTTCTGAGGGCACCATGCGTACATGCAGGCAAAACACTTATACTCATAAAATAACTCTTTAACACACACATACAACTCACACACACACACACACACACACACACAAAACAAAACAAAACTGTGGTTGATATATTGTGCACCCCAATAAACTTATCTAGGGGTCAGAGAACAGAACAGCTATAATATTAAACACAGAGGTCAGGCAGTGGTAGCACACGCCTTTAATCCTAGCATTCCAGGGGCAGAGATTCATCTGGATCTCTGAGTTCAAAGCCACATTGGAAACAGCCAGGCATGGTGACTCACGCCTTTAATCCCAGAAAGTGAGCCTTTAATCCCAGGAAGTGATGGCAGAAAGCAAAAAGGTATATAAGGCATGAGGACCAGGAACTAGTCTGGTTAAGTTTTCAGGCTTTCGAGAAGCAGTTCAGCTGAGATCCATTCGGATGAGGACTCAAAGGCTTCCAGCCTGAGGAAACAGGATCAGCTGAGGAACTGGCGATGTGAGGTGGCTGTGGCTTGTTCTGTCTCTCTGATCTTTCAGCATTCGCCCCAAAACCTGGCCCCAGGTTTGTTTTTATTAATAAGAGCGTTTAAGATTCGTGCTACATCTGGCGCCCAATGTTCATAGTATGAATTCTCGAAAAAGCTGCTTGCCTGTGGCCTTTCGGGCCCCTGCTCAGACCTGAGCTACCCTCAGCTGGTCGTGGTGGTGCACAACTTTAATCCCAGCACTTGGGAGGCAGAGACAGGGTTTCTCTGTGTAGCTTTGGAGCCTGTCCTGGAACTCACTCTGTAGACCAGGCTGGCCTCGAACTCACAGAGATCCGCCTGGCTCTCTGCCTCTGGAATGCTAGGGTTAAAGGCATATGCTACCACTGCCTAACCTCTGTGTTTAATATTATGGCTGTTCTATTCTCTGACCCCCAGATAAGTTTATTGGTGTGCACAATGTATCAACCACACAAAACAAAACAAAACAAAACAACAACAACAACAAAAAACCCGATTGTCAAAACAGTTAAAACCTTCTGACGATGATCTGCAAGGCAGAAAAGGATGTTGAGTTAGTCAAGAGAACTGAATTCTGATTGCAGCTTGGCTCATTGACCGATATATGAACTTGAACAAATCATACCTTCTTTCCGGGCACATTCTGCATGTTATGTGATGGTACAGGTGACACGGAAGGCCCCTAACTTATACCAACCCTTATGCATTAGGTTTCATACAACCTTGTTGCTACTGTCAAGGCACTATTAGCTCTATGAGAACATAGGCCAGATCTAGATTGTTCCTGAGGTATCCTGGGGCCTTGCTAAAGGATTGAATGCAAGTGTCAGCTCACCTATGCTCTGATTTATTCTCCAGATATCCACACCCATCCCTGATCTTTGCCTTTGTCAGATGGAAGTGTAGAGACATTGCTTGGAATAGTTTCTTTCTGTTTGAGCAGGTCTGGTCTACGGCTCTTGGCCAGGTTATAGGGATTGCATAGATTTATTTGGAATGGTACTAAGTCTGGTTTGCTGCATTTCTCCTGAAATACTTTGTTAACTTTGTCTGCCTTTGTAAATATTATCCATATTTCCATTACTGGATGCTTATTGCTAGAGGAGAGAAAAGTCACCAGTGTTCTGTTGATTGACCTTGGATTAATCAATCTTATCAAATTGGGCAATTGAGATTTTTCCTCTTAGTTTTTCTAAACTAGGATTTCTAGGGTTCCCAGAAGTCAGAAAAAGTCATCACCATGTCAAGAGTTTTATATTTTCTAATGTATGTGCAGATTATTTTACTTTCTTGTCTTTTGACTAAGACAGCAGCGAAGAACAAATTAAGAAGGAACATGAATAAGAAATTTGCAAAATAGTAAAACATAATGTTTATTGCCTTAAGGGGAGTTTCTGACATCTTTTCATTTAATGTTTTAATTCTTAGGTTTTTGGTAGATGTTTTCTTGGAGTACGAAAATTTTTTCTTACTCTTTATTGCTTCCTATGTTTGTGTATCTGTCATTTATATTCTTTGAATGGAGCTGATAAATGAGAAAGTACAAGTATTGAAAAGTTCTCAGGATATTGCCAAATTACTCTGTAAAAAAATGATGCCAATATAAAACCCAATAAATAATACATATGCTAAAAACAAAGCAAAACATTATCATCATTATCATAAATGCTTACTTTCTCCAATTCATCAACACTTTACCCCAAACGAATCTCTTATTTTCTTAATAATAAAAGCAAGCAGTTATACATCAATCACTGGATTTCAGGCACTCTTCCAAGACCTCATTCATATGAGCTTACTTAATTCTCACAAGAACCCTCTGAGCTAGGTTCCAAGGCTATCCTCAGGGTCCAGGAGAAGAGCTGTGGCACAGGAAGATTAGACAACTCACCCAGTGTCTCGACATAGGGGACTTAGTCATAACTAGACCATAGATGATCTGGCCTTTAAACATTCTGAACTGTTGTACTAGGCAGGGTCTTCCAGAGGAGCAGAACAGATAGAAGGCACATACTATTATATTTGTTTCACAGTGAGGACTAGATAGCCCAACAGTGGCCATCAGTATGCATATGCTGGAGGGACAGTGAGCATGGCAGCCGCTCCATCCACAAAGCTGAATCCCTCTGCAGGCCTAATCTGTCTAAGCCTGGAAGGTCCACGGAGAGTCATTAGTAACTGAGTCCACATTGGAAGGCCCCAGAAGTCTGCAGCTGATGTTGGTGGAGCATGGCAGTAGCTTCATAGACAGATACACTCAGAAAAAGCAAAGGCAGGCTTATACATGCTGCTGCTTCCTGGAACATTTTCATATCCAGGCAGCCCACTCGGAATATCTGTATCAGATCTTTCCCCTCACTTTATCCTCTCTGGAAACACTCTTACAGACATGCTCAGAGGAATGCCTCCTAGACGATTCTAAATCCTGGCAGACTGACAAGACCGATCACCATACCCGCCTTCTATAGCCAATAGCCATTTGGTGTCTGCCATACAGCAAGAGTCACAGTTAGTCACCACAGCCACCTCCTCAAGTGTCATTACCATTCCAGTACTTTGCACACTGTGGCACATGATGTGCATTTGTTGCTAAGTCCAACGGTGGTTTGCTGGTGGCTGCCAGTAGCTGATCCTCCTTGTTCTTGGATTTTTCCCTTTGTCACTGAGTCATAGCTAATGTGTGACATAGTGTTTGATTTGAGGGGGATGACATGCAGTTATTGCTCAGATTTAGTAGGGATCACTTTCACTTTCACACTGAACAAGAAACAATATGAAAGTAGATATTAGGAAAGAGAAGCTTAGATAGGACCAATATTATTTATTCACTTATTTATTTGTTTACTTACTTGAGAAAATGTATTGCTTTGTAGCTCAGGCTGGCTCAGAATCCCATGTTGGGGTTCCAAGAGTGCATCAGCATGCCCAGCTTCAATTTTCTTTATTTAGTCTTGCAGTGGTGGTGATGATACCTAGAGCCTATTCATGCTACACAACTACTATATCACTGAACAATCTCAGGCACAACTTCAATTACATAATATACAGCTGACATTTAAAAGTTTGACTATTCTAGGTTATACACAATTCCTTTTGTGGACAAAGACACTGAGGTATAAATGAATACTTTCCACCTGGTTGCAGAGCTGGTAAATGGTCAATGTGGGACTGAGGCTTTGAAAGTCAGGCCTTCTACTTCCAGAGTGGGGGGGGTGTGTGTGTCAGACAGAGAACAATTTTGCATGTGATCTTCAGGTGCTGTCCACCTTGTGTTTTGAGATAGTATCTCTCACCTGACCTGGAATTCTCCAAGTTGTCTAGGCTGGCTGGTGAGCAAGTCCCAGGGATCTACTCTTCTCCACCTCCCTGGGCTGGGATTGTGAGCATGGACCACAACGCCCAGCTGCTTTTCAGTATCTTTTCTGGGATCAAACTCTGGTGATTATGATTACAAGGCAAGTGCCTTAGGAACTCAGGTCCTCCTGCTTGCAGGGCAAGCACTTTACTGACTGAGTCATCTCTCTGGTCTGTTTCCAGAGTCATAATCGCCAAATCATACTTCCTCTGGGAGAACTCAGGAGACATTTCCTGACACATGCCAACTCTGGAAAAGAGCAACCAGCAAATTCACATTTGGGATTTCTGATTTGAAGTCCATTTCTAAAGAGTTTCAGTTTATATATTCATATCTTCCTTGGCTGTAACAAATACTAAAGTTAATTTAAGGTTTTAGTATTCTGCTTGTTTCAAAATAGATATCTATCTGTCCATCATTTTACTTATCCCTTCAACGGTATTTATTAGGTCTTTATAAAGGGTGGCCAATTATAGCAAGAGGACTTGAAATCCTAGCTCTAAATCATGCTGTCTTTTTTCCTAGTTGTGAGACCTTGGGTAAGTCATTCAAATTGTTTGAGTCTCATCCCTCTTGGGTTCCTACTGTTGTGGGCTACTCTAATGGTTGAGTAGGAGAGTAAGGACAGAGAAAGTGGTTTGGAAGCTGAAATGCTAGGCAACTGTGACTGCGCATCCTATTTGATAGAGAGGAGCCAGCCAGGTGTCCTTGCTCATTCTGCTTTGGGGGCAGGAAGGGAATGTCTTTGTCCCCTGCTCTTGCACTGCTGATCTTCCATTTCTGTCTGGGTTTGAATTTTAGCTGTGACACAGCATTGACAATAGAGAAGCTTTGAAGGAAGCTAGTTCAGGGATCCCACTCGTGTGACCTCTCCTCAGGGTTGTGATAGGCTTAACTTGAAAGGTTTCCATACCCTGATGTTAAGTCTCCCCACTGATGCATAAGCCAAATCAAACCAAATTAAAAGGTAAAGGACCAGATTTAATCTGAGCAAATGACTCCCAAGTGACTCTCAGGAAAGAGAACAGGAGAGAAATCACATGGCAGGTCTAGAGACCAGGGCTTAAATACCCTGTAAGTATGGTCTTGAGTTTTAGGGGAGGAGCCTGGACTTTTGGCAGTCTTTCTGAGGGGGCAGAGTCTGGAGAAGGAGGAGTGGGGCTAGGCTGGAGTTTCCAGCTGGAGTTTCCAGCTGAACATTCTGAGCTAGGATATATGGGTTCAAGTCTGGCTATCCCCATGAAACAACATGGGGAGAGGGAGTCAGGAGTCAGTGGGCTCACACTCAGCAGGAGGTATGGGTGAAGAAGCGTCCAGTTAACTGCTATGACTTCAGGAATCTGTTTCTTGAGGAAGCAGAGAAGGAGAGTTGCTAGGAAAAAAAATAGATTATTAACACTGGCCCTATGAACAGGCTAGCCATGGGACGAGTGATGACTACCAGAAATAATGGATCAGAGATGTGCCCTGGTTGTACAGAAGAGGCAAGGGTGAATGAGCTGGACAGAAAAGCAGATATGTCCTTCATTGGGACATTTTGGAAAACCAGAGGGTGGGGGGTCCCAGTTGCTGGATAGACCATTTATCCTAGATAGGTGCCTGCTCAAGCCTGCAGAGATGGTACCAGCACTGATGTCCCAGGAGTTTGAGGGAGGGATGGCATGCCAAATTGAGGATGTGTTCAAGGAGTACCTGAGCCACCACATCTACTGTTTCTCTGGGGGTGGGAAATGCCTCTATCCATCTTGTAAAGGTGTCAATAAGAGTTAGGAGATAATGGAGCTTTCTATGAGTGGGCATGTAGGTGAAGTCAACCTGCCAGTTGTAGCTAGAGTTTTCCTGCCGGGCCCATAGTCAGGACAAATCTCTGCCACCCGCCAGTCTCCAGCTCCCAAGTCCCGCCAGTCTCCAAGCCCACTTATAAAATAAACACACAGACGCTTACATTATTTAAACTGCTTGGCCATTAGCTCAGGCCTATCATTGTCTAGCTCTTACTCTTATATTTAGCCTATTTCTATTAATCTCTACTTTGCCACGTGGCTCGTGGCTTACCGGTACCTTACATCTTCCTTCTCCTGGCCGCGGCTCCAGCCAGTCCCCCCTCTCCCTTTCTGTTCCCTCAATTCTCCTCTCTGTTAGTCCCGCCTATACTTCCTGTCTGGCTACTGGCCAATCAGCGCTTTATTGATACAGAGTGATATCCACAGCAGCCAGTCCTCACCCAGTTGGTGTCCATGGAGCTGGTGCAGGGGCTGGTGTATCTGGAGGGCCCCTGTGGGTTGGCCTTGGCGCACATCTGGCAGGAAGAGAGGACCTATAAAATATGGGTTCAAAGATGGGTGGGGTCCAAGAGGGGCTCTAAAGACTGATACTAGTTTCCACCAGGCCAGATTCCTTGATACAGTAGTAGCATTCTTTCCCCAGGAACATGCAGGTGCCAGTAAAACAGCTGGAACAGATTTACATCTTGGTGTCACAGCAAAGGCCATGGCTTTGGATTAAAAGGCATGAACATTTTTCCTAGGGCCTGGTTTTAGCCCGATGAAACACACCTTTAAGTCTATGCTTAGAAGAGGAAATTTACTGAATGAAAGAGGTTTAGCAAGCGGAGGAGGGAAGGAGGCTGAGGAGTGAGGGAGGAGGAACAGAGTTGGACATGCATACAGGCTTCCATATCCTCTTTAATGCTAACCTGTTTCAGAGGAGGAGGAGTTGGCATTTCAGCAGAGTTTTGCCATATGTGGCTGGAGACAATACAGTAATACTGAAAAAGCCTCTATGCAGTCCTAAAAGCTGGGTCTTAATCCATAGAAATTGAAGAACTTCTCAAAACTGTTCAGAGACAGTGCTCCATCAGTTCATCAAAACTGCCTTTCTCAATGCTGAACCTCCAAAATTCCATTGTAATAATAGCATAGATATGGGACAGAAGTCTGAAGTACCTTTTACATGCTTAAGTGGGAAGTTACATTTGAACCCTGTTTATCTTTCACTATGAAGCCTGTGAATAAGGCAAACCTGCATGTATTTTTAACAGGAAACTTAACTAATGAACTAATAAGCTACCAAAGTGATTATAGCCTTGGGGAGCTGGGGGCGGGGTAGAGTAGTTAAACTGGTAAATCTATCCGTACCCTAGTTATCAAACACCATCAGATCTGGGAAGGATACATTTCACCTGAGTAAGCAGAAGTGAAAACTTACCAGCTACTTAGGCAGCTACCCCAGGTTTCTCCATGGTTGTTGGGGACAGACGTCTTCAGCTGCCAGGTCCAGAAGATCTGACAGACTTTCCTGTGGAGTAGGAATTGGGGGAGACCAGCCTTCCTTGTCTTGGAAAAGTGGGGCAATCAATTCCCCAGTGTCCTGCTTGTCCACAGTCTGGACAGGGTGTTAGCAGCAGTTAGGTACAAGGCAGTTTTCCACTCCATGGCTGGCTTTGCTACATTTAAACCAAGCTCCAGGTAGAAGCTCTTCTGCAGCCATCCATCTTCCTTGGAGGAGATAGAGGGTGCTGCCAGGAGCATAATGTCTCTATCATGAGAAGCTCTTTTATTAAATGTCATATTTTCAGATCTCTGAAGCATTTGAGGATTATTATCTGTTAGGTATATGCAGTTCAGTATCGCTAGAAGGCAAAACCCAGTTTTCAGTGTCTAAAATCAACACCAAGGGGATTACTCTTACATTACAAAATCTGGCTGCCAACATGATACAGAACAAGAGTGTGTGCTTTACTAAGAATGGGAGCTCAGATGGTGGGCAGGTACAGGACTCTGAGACCCAGGTTCAGTGCCCTGGATGAGTACAAAACTTCAACAGAGGTAGCTGGGGTCTCAGACTTGTCAAAGTGCTTCTCAAAGCTGTTTTCTCTTTGTGCCTTTCAACAGCCCTATGAGGTCAATGTTTGAAATCCCTTTGACTAGGGAGAAAAGAACCTGCAGAGCTATTAAGTGGCAGGGTCATGAATGAGCCTTGGGCCCAGCCTCTTCCTCTTGTAAAATGACCCATGTAAGCAGTGAAGGTGAGGCTTTGAGAGTCTATAATAGGGGTGAGGCCAGAAGACCAGCAATTTTGAAATACTTTGATTGCAGTGAGGCAGATCCATCACGAGTGTAACACATGACAGAGACAAAACAAAACAGTGCTATTTTAATCGTCATTATTTGTGTTCCCAACCACCACTATCAAATATTATTTCTTGACACTCACTAGGAAGCTTACCAAGTTACCTGAGAGTTCTCGCGTCCACCAAGAATGGCGCACTGAGGAGGGTCACTCTCCCTTGCCCAGCCGGCTCCTCTCACCACGGCCGGTTTTGTTCTTGGCGATGTGGTTTTGTGGGAACACTGGTTCCGGTCCCTGTTTTCTCACTGTGTCTGGTGAGGTGAATGTTTGAAATTCCCATTTGAGGAGCTGATGTCCAGCACACACACAATAGCTCTTTGAGGTGGAGAAGGCCTTCTATCTGGACCGGACTCAGAGGGCAGCATTCCCTGAGACTCACTTGCATAGGCTGTTGCTGTCTTACCAACAATGTGCGTGGGCTCTTCACTCCTCCATCCCGACCAGTGCTTGTTGTTTCTTTAATAACAACTGTTCTGACTGGGGTGAGACAGAACCTCAGTGAAGTTCGATTTGCCTTTTCCTGATGGCGAATGTGTTGAACCTTTTTCCATGGTCTTATTGACCATTAGAATTACTTCTTTTGTGAACTGTCTGTTCATGTGTCAGTTTACTGACTGTATGGCTTTGTTGGGTCAGGAGGGATTTGCAGACATTATTGTTTGGAGTTCTTTATGTTTTTGGATGTTAATCCCCTGTCAGATGGATAGATGACATGTTCCTTGTGTTCTGTAGCCTGTTTCTTCGCTCTGTTCAGTTTCCTCTGCTGTGTGGAAGCTCCACTTCATACACTCCCCAGAGCCCAGCAGAGCACCCCAGAGCCCAGCAGCCACCACCGGTCTTGCTCAGGTGCTCACTGCTTGGAGTCATTTCCTTTGAGATCTTTGCTTTCTCTGAGCTCAGGCCAGAAATTGCTTTGCTTCCTTCCCTAGTGAGGGCCATCAAACCTGATACTTCTTACGGGAGAATATATCTATATCTGCTATATCTATCACAGATGGTCCCAACATAGAGGCTCAATTTATGATATTCTGAATATAATCATGCAAAAGCATCATGTGTTCAATAGGAACTGTACTGTGGATTTTGAATTTCAAGTGTCTCCATTAATATATGGGCTGATACTCTCTTGGGGTCAGACTCAAGCCACAGCTCCATGTCACCCACATGACCTTGAGGGAAAACAACCAATACATCATGATGTAATCTGTCGTTAAGTTATAACGTTAGGTGTATTAAATGTTCTGTCATGTTATGGTATTTTCAACTTACACTGTGTTTATTGAGAGACAGCCCCCATTGACATCAAGGAAGAACAATATGTATGTTATAAATTCCTCTATGTGGGGTCTCGGATACTTGAATGAAACTTTATTAACTGAGGAAGCTTAGAGCTGGTAAAGGCACTAGTAGTGTAAGCCTGATGACCAAGTTCAAATCCCAGAATGCATGTGGAAGGATAAAGTTGTCCTCTGACCCCTACACATGCACTGTAACAGTTGCATGCCTGTGTATACTTATTGTTACATAATAATAAGTAAAAAATACTTAATCAGAGGCTTAGAACCAGGAAGATTGCCACTTAGAAATTACTGTCAATGGACGTCTTTTTTTTTTCCTTGTTGCTTTGACAAAATACTCTGACAAGAGCAATTTAAAGGAGAAAGGGTTTATTTGACCCACAATTCTAGGTTCCAGTCTGTCATTACAGGGAACACAAGGTGGAAGGAACTTGAAGTGACTGGTCACATCACATCTACAGTCAAGACCAAAGAGCAATGAATTAATGTGTGTGTGTGTGTGTGTGTGTGTGTGTGTGTGTGTGTGTGTGTGTTAGTGCCCAGCTTACTTTTCTCACTCTTAGATAGATCAGAATCCCCTTGCTAGGGAATGGTGCCAGCCCACAGTGGGCAAGTTTTCCCACCTCAATTAATAAAATCAAGATAATCCCTCAGAGACATGCCTGCAGACCAACCTAATCTAGAAAAGTCCCGCATTGAGTCTCTCTTCCCAGTGATTCTAGACTGTGTCAAGTGGACAATTAAAACTCACCATCCCAGTGGGAGAGATGAAACTTGGGGATTCTGTACTGATTTAGAAGGCAATCTTTTTTGATATTAGCATATAATTATTCACAGAATAATGGGCTTCATCATGCTATTTTATATGTGTATATCATTTATTTTTCTCATTCAACCTCCTTTGCTCTCTCTTGATTCCTTCCATTGATCCCTTCTTCTCACCAAATAAACTCCCTCTTATGTTTTACACACACACACACACACACACACACACACACACACACACACACACACACATACTAGCTTAAATAGACCTTTTGAAGGTGAGATAAAATACATGTCTTTCTGGCTTCCTTGGCCTAACTGATGGTCTCCAGTCTGATCCATTTACCATATTACCTGCAAAGGACATAATTTCATTCCTCTCTGTGACTGGTTAAAATTCCACTATGTGTGTGGGCATTTTCTTTATCCCTTCATCTGTTGATAGCCATCTATGCTAATTTCACTGCTTTGCTACCGTGAATAGCACATCAGGAAGTGTGGATGTGCACATCTCTGTTGCATGTCGACTTAGATTCCTTCAGGAATGTGTATGCAGGAATAGTATAGGTTGATCATATGATAGTTCTATTTTTATTTTTTGAGAAACTTCCATAATGACATTCACAGTGGACGCACTAATTTACTTTCCACACTCAGCTTGTAAGGTTTCCTTACCTTGCATCTTCTCCAGTGTGTGTTGTTAGTGTGACTATAGCCATTCTTACTGGGGCAAGATGGAGTCTCAATCTAGTTTGGTAGGCATTTTCTGATGCATAAGTATGCCAAGCAATATTTTTCATGTATTGATTATCCATTTGTACTTCTGATTAGAATTGTTTGTTCATTTAACTGCCAATTAATTGGTTGATTAGATGGTTTGGAGGGCTCTGTCTAGTCTTTTTAGTTTCTTATATATTCTAGATAGTAAGCCCTTGTCAACTGAACAGCTAGCAAAGACTTTGCTCTGTAGACTGACTCTTTACTCAGTTAATTAATTTTTTCTGCTGTGCAGGGCTTTTAAATTTCTTTCAATCTCATTTGTCAGTTCTTGCTATCGTTTTCTGGGAGGAGGCGATAGTTCTTGTATGTAGGTGTGAGAAGAGCATGATGTTGACCCATGGAGCCTGAAATAAGTTGGCAGAGTGACACCCCATCAGCACACTGGCAGTGGTGAGCAGGGACGAAGAGGGCTTGAGCATCTCTGCCTTTCTGCCTAGAGTGTTTGAGTGAGTAATCCTGTCTCTGGAGCACGGAACATGAGAACAGCAACAAGACTGCTTAGTCATCAATGCCTAACCCAGGAGAAGGGTCACAGAATGTGACAAAAGCAATGGACTCTTGAAATTGCCTCAGAACCAGCCAATCATTTTGTGTCAGTGTGTCTGTCTTCTGTGCACCTCATTTTCTCTGTATCTTACGTCTATCTGTACCTGTCATATTTTCTTTGATCCTGTCTTACCTACTGTTTTTTTTCTTTCTCTCAATTGTAGTTCATTGTTTATTTACTCCACTCAACCTCATCTTCTGCACTTAACTCACCAGAACATGAAACGAAATTACCATACCCTTTGGAAGTTGTACATTCGTAGCATTAACCTTTACATTTCCTGCTCTGAATTTCAAAGCAATATAGGTTTAATTATGTGATTATAATGACCATTCTTTTAAAAAACAAAATAATATTTTATTTTTTAATTTAAATTAAAAATCTTTTTTGAGAACTTAATATCTGAATACTGTATTTACACATCATTTTTGCTGTAGAAGAATGCTTACTGGCTTTCTCTTCATTGCTTTCTCAGCCTGCTTTTTAATACGCTCCAAGACTACCTGCTTGTGGTGGCACCACTCACAGTAGGCTGGACCCTTGGGCCCTTCCACATCAACCACTTATTAAGAAAATGTCCCACAGGCTTGCCTTCAGGCCAGTCTTAAGGAGACATTTTCTCAACTGTGGTTCCTTTTTCCCAAATGACTCTAGCTTGTGTCAAGTTGATACACACAACAACAACAATAACAACACTAGCCAGGATAGTACCCTTACCCACTGAGCCATTTCTCCAGCCCCGTAATGATCTTTCTCCTTTTGACTATATGAAACCTTAAAAATGAAAGGTGACTCCAGTTAGTGCCTGCTTTAGTTTTTCAGACTTCAGTATGTATCTCTTCGCTGAGAGTTAAATAACGTGTGCAAAGTGAATCTGCCTCTTGTACCTATTAAAAATAGCTCCCCAAACACCAATTTCCCATTGGCTCCATTTGTTAGAGATGGTAAAACTGCACTTAAAATGGCAGCTTTGAAAACAAATAGTCTAAATGTGGAATAAAAATCGAGTGAACTGCACATATACCTGCCTTATCAACAACAAATATTGAAGTTTAAATCAATGGGACTTAGTGTTGGGTAGAAACAGAGATGAACACTACAGTCGACCTCACACTGGACTAGGTGTCCTCCCTCTTTTAGGGTTTAATTATCATAATGGCCCAGGTTGGTGCTATTAATTTCATTTTAGGTGGGGCTACTGAGACTTGAAAAAGATAAGGAATTGCAACACAAGTACAGGATGAGCATTCTTTAGTATGATGGTTGGGACTAGATTTTGGAATACTTACATATTCATAACAAGAAGGCTTAGGAATGGAAGCTATATGCAAACAGGAAACACTGAAGGGCAGACCTAAAATCATTTATATTTCATTTATACCTGATACATATAGCCTGAAGATAATTCTATATAATTAAAAACTAATTTTATGCAAGAAACAAAGTTTTATGGTATGGAACTTTCTATTCATGATATCATATCAGCATGTAAGAACTATAAATTTCAGTTTCATATTTTTCAGATTACGAATGTTCAACCTGTAATAATTAGTGTTTATTTTGTAGCATCTTGAGGTTTTTGTTGTTGTTTGTTTTTCCTTCTTGTGGTAAAAACATGCATAACATAAGATATATTATTTGAAATATTTTATATACAATTCAACGACATACATATTCATAATGTGTATAATGATTATGTATGTCAAGAACCTTTTCAAGATGCCAAGCAGAAGCTCTGTAGTAAACAGTCATGTGGTGGTTTGAATGAGAATGACCCCCCCCCCCAGCCTCATGTATTTGAATGCTTAGTCACCAAGGAGTGGATCTGTCTGAGAAGAATTAGAAGGATTAAAAGGTGTGTAATAAGTCTTTCTCTGTCCCACCAGCCAGTTCCCAAATAATGACACAGAGACTTACAATTAATTATGAAACCTTGGCCTAAAGCATAGGCTTGTTCCTAGCTAGCTCTTATAACTTAAATTAAACCATTTATACTAATCTATGTTCTGTCACATGGCATTATCTCTCTTCCATCTTGCACCTCCTGTTTCCTCTCTGTGTTTCTTGGTGTCTCCCATGCACCTACATTCTCCTCCTCTTTCTCTCATCAGAAATCTCACCTATACCTCCTGCCCAGCTATTGGCCATTCAGCTTTTTATTACATTAATCACAGCAAATACATCTTCACACAGTGTACAAATGTCCCACAACATTTCCCCCTTTTTGTCTAAGTAAAAAGGAAAGGTTTTAATTCTAACATAATAAAATTATATACAATAAGAACAATTACCAGGTAAGAATTACATTCACAATGTTCAGTCCATATGTATTTGGAGAAAGTACTGTATTATCTATCATATCTTAGTGAGTCCAAAACTTTGTACCTAATTTATTTTCTATTATAACTTGTATTACCCACCCCAAACTATCTTTTTAGACCACAAAACTGTAGTTTGAAAGTTCTCAGGTCAATAGCTGGACAGGGACTTCTGTTGTTGGTTATTTTTTTACTCTTTACTCTTAGTTCTTTGGGGGCCCACCACCCAGCTCCCAAATAAACCACATAGTCTTATTCTTTCTTATGAATGCCTGGCCTTAGCTTGGCTTATTTCTAGCCAGATTTTCTTATTTTAAATTATCCCATCTACCTTTTGCCTCTGGGCTTTTACCTTTCTCTATTTCTCTATATCTTTTCTTTCCTTCTTATTCTGTGTCTGGCTGTGTAGCTGGGTGGCTGGCCCCTGATGTTCTCCTCCTTCTTTTCTCATTGCTAGATCTTTTCTCCCAAGATTTCTCCTCCTATTTATTCTCTCTTCTGGCCAGCCCCACCTATCCTTTCTCCTCACTGGCTATTGGCCGTTCAGCTCTTTATTAAACCAATCAGGTATTTTAGACAGGTAAAGTAACACAGATTCACCGAGTTAAACAAATGCAACATAAAAGAATACAACACATCTTTGCATTATTAAACAAATGTTCCACAGCATAAACAAATGTACCACATCTTTAACTAATATTCTAGAACAGACTACTAGACAGAGAGGGCGCTGGGAAGCGAAAAGGTGGAGTCATGAGCTGGACACGGAGAAAGAGCAAGGCATGAATGAGGAGAGGAAAAAGCCACAAGTCATGTGGCAACATGTAGATTAGTAGAAATAGGTTAATTTAAGTTATAAGAGCTACTTGGACAAGCCTAAGCTATAGGCTGAGCTTTCATAATCAATAATAAGTCTCTGTGTCTTTTTGTGTGTGTGTGAGCTGGTGACTCAAAGAAAAATCTGCCTACAGTAGTCTTTCTTGGTTTCTTTTTTATGTCTATAGCCAAGATCTTCAGGTGGTCTCCCCCAATCAAATCTGATCATTAGTTTTGAAGAGAACCATAACTTTTTGTTTCCTCTGGAATCAAAGGCATAGACTCCCCTCCAACACAACATATTTTCTGACTTCCATTTTGAAGTTATGACATTTTAAAATAAATATACATTGGTTTAATTTAACAGTTTTCATAATCCAATGTCTCTCAGAAGCTATTATTATTTTTTGTATATTTATATTTAAAAAATTCAGAGTCAACAAAGCACCATATAGGAGCCAGATGCCCTGTGTATTTCCTACCTTTATGTGGCTTATTCTTTTTATATTACTTTATTCTTTCTTTAAAGACTTTATTATTTTTAAACTATTTTTCCTATGACTGTCTATACCAATTTTCTTTTCTTTATTTAGCATCTAAGCACATTTTAAAACATACTGTACCTTTTTAGAGGTTTTCTCTGTCTGGACTTGACTTAACTAAGTGCCTGCAACATTCTCTGACAGCATGAGACAAATCTTAAACTGCCATCTCAGCCACCATGCAGACTCAGCTTAGTGCATGGCATTGGCACATGGCACAGGCAGCTGACTTCAGCCTGCAGGCAGCAGCCAGTAGCCTGCCTCTGTATGACTCTGAGCACTGGCCCACCTAAGAGACTGCAGGACTAGGAAGCCACAGCTGGCTCCTTGTTTAGAACTTTTCTTAGCTTTCTCAGGCCCTATGTTTGGCTATTTGAGCCTCCATGTTGGATGCCATATGCAATGAGTTTTTGTCCCTCCAGCCAGTTCCCAGATAATGACACAGAGACTTATTATTAATTGTGAAAGCTTGGCCTATAGCTTAGGCTTGTTCCTAACTAGTTTTTATAACATAAATTAACCCATTTATATTAATCTACATTCTATCACGTGGCATTATCTCTCTTCCATCTTGCATCTCCAGCTTCCTCTCTGTGTCTCCTGGCATCTCCTGTTCACCTAGATTCTCCTCTCTTTTTTTCTCTCCCTGGAAATCCTGTCTATACCTCCTACCTAGCTATTGGCTGATCAGCTTTTTATTACACCAATCACAGAAAATACATCTTTACAAAGTGAACAAATATCCTACAACAAAGGTGTGAGCTTGTTGGAGTAGGTGTGGCCTTGTTGGAGGAAACGTATCACTTGAGCAGGCTTTGAGGTTTCAAAAGCCCATGCCAGATCCTGTGTCACTTTCTCTTCCTGCTACCTGCAGAACAGGATACATCACTGCCATGTCTATCTGCTTCCTGCTGTGATGGTCATGGACTAGCCCTTTAAAACTGTAAGCAAGCCCCCAATTAAATGCTTCCTTTTATAAGTTGTCTTGGTCATGGTGTCTCCTCACAGGAATAGAACAGTAACAAAAACAAGCCATTTTTCATCCCACTTTGCCTCAGCCCCAGTAGTCTTTATTTTATTTTCTAGGCACTGTATTTTCTCACAATCCCCAGCTAGCATTAGTGGGAAGCAGCAGAATATAGTGGTTATGAACAAGAAGAACTCTAATATCAGAAACAAGAACTCTAATACACATTCAAAACACGGCTTCTTCGGGGACTTGTTATTTAGTTTTGTATTCCAGTACTATGACTACAAAAATAAATTCTATGGTTACTTCCTTCCTCTTTCATTTCAGGTGAAAGAGGCAAGGTTTTAGCTGGATTTGAAAGACCAAGACTCGGTAACTTCAATTATTCATAGGAAGTGAAGAGCTGGCTGAACAATATGGAAGGAAACTGGAAGGTGTTACTCATAGAAGTTACAAGGATACATATTGACCACACAAAGAAATAATGAGGGGTCATGGTCCTTTACCATAGGAAATGATCTCAAATTCGCTGTCATAAATGTGGTGTCAAAAAGGGAAGAAAAACAGCAGATACATGCAACACACACATACACACACACACACACACACACACACACACACACACACACACACAGAGGATCCTAGTGAGTTTACATATTTATATATGTATGATCTCAATATCTTATAGTGGCTGTAGTGGTTCATTTTATGTTCTATCAAGTTCATTGTGCTATGAGGTACCCATATTAAACCTAACTTCTGGATGTGCCTGTTAGAATGCTTCCAAATGAAGTTATCCCTTGAACAAGTGAGTGCAACAAAGCAAATTATCCCCTCAGGGTGTGGGCATCATCTATCCACCAAAGACCTGAATGGAACAAAAATGGGAGGAGGAGGAATTGGCTCCTTTCCCTTCCTGCTTGTCTATACGAGCTGGGACATAGGTCTTCTCCCATCCTTTGTCTAGGTTTACATTACCTGATCCCTTGGTTCTCAGACTTGGAATTTGACTAGAATTACATAACTATCTTTGCTTGGTCCATTGCTTGCAAGAAACAGATGGTGGGATTTAGCATTGTTAAGCATATGTGGCAGTTCTAATAAATTTCTGTGTGTGAATGTCATCCATTGCATTGGCTTTATTTCTCTGAAGAGCCCTAAGTAATCAGTCCATCCATCAGTCTATCTGTCAGCCTGCCTGCCTACTTATCAGTAGGAAGACAGATGCATAGTCTAAATATTAGTCCTGATTCTGCCCTGATCCAAGGGCAAAGAACTTGTAAAATTCTCTTATAAATATTTTGAAAGTGGGATTTTGCTTGTAAGGAAAGTGAAATCTCATGTAAATGCATGTCTAGTTCCCTTTGAGAGACAATGGAATCTACATAATACCTAGACTGTCCTCAAAGGACTGGCCAAGTAACAGCAAAGTCACAAAAGTCTAGAAAAAGAATGATGTTCCTTTACAGATGCCCTGGCCTGAGCCATCAAAACATGGTTAATTATACCTGTCATCTAGAAGCCTTGGAGGAAAACAGGCCTGGGGTGACAATTATGGCCAAAAAACTGTGGGCTAATAGTTTTACCTGTCTAAACCAGGAAAATGAAATCTCTACTATAAAGCAGATATGGGAATCCAATGAGGTAATTCATGTGCAATTGCCTGGTGCAAAGAACAAGGTAAATACTCATTGAACAAATGGCTTACTTAAAATATTATTTCTCTTAAAAGATGGTAATGGCCGCTGTTTGTTTTTAAAGGCATTTTCCATGTTATCAGAATCATTGTATATCTTCTTTACAACTTGTGAAGGAATCATTATGATTCTGGCTGTCGTTTGTAGATGAGGAGACTGAATCTCAGAGAGGTAGCCAAGGTCACAGAACACGGCAAGTGGTGTTTGCTTTCTTGACCTGCTCACCAGCCTCCTACCGCTCCTCATACTCAGACCCAAATCCGACCTTGCACTGTGAACCTGCCACAGAAGGCTTTCCTGAAAGCAAGATGTTTATTGCTTATAAGGCTAAGGAGGGTGTGTGAGTGTGGGTGTGGGGGGGGGGGGTGGTGCTTTAGTATATGACCTGTCTTTTCCTAGAATTTTTTTTTTTCTTTCTGGAAATGGAAGTGATTGACTTTTATTGCTGGCTTCAGACTTTGGGCAGTTGTTTGTTCCCATCAACAAATGCAATATCACTAAATCAGAGCCACTCAGTCAGTGGAGTTAGCCAGGTGGTGAGGCTGAGGAGTCACCAATGGCATAAATCATAGCTGTTCAGTCCATCAGTATCCAAGTGGGGACAGGCTAGAAAGCTAATCAGATTGGAGATTCATAGAAAAATGCGGAACGCCAAATGACTGCTTTTAGGAATATCTTATCCATCATGACCTCGCCTGTGCAGCCCTCTAAACATGGAGAGGATGGAGTCTCAGGCCGGAGACACTGAGTTGACTTTCAAGCAGTTAGTCTTCAACTAAAAATCAAGCAGGTGAGCTCTAAGGTCTTTAAAAGTTTGTAACTCACCACTTTGGGCACATTGTCATCTCTTCCCAATGGCCTTTGTCTTACCCATTTGGCGACCCCTCCTCATTTCCTTGACTGTGGTCATTTACTAAGATTCTTTTGTCTATGGCCCTTTCTTTTTCCTTCCAGATTTAGAAAGTTCAAGAACTTAAATAATACCACAGGTCTGGGTTAAAGGAAATGCCTCCAGGGTCATCCTCTGCCCTTTAGTGCCTCCCCCCCCCCCACACACACTTACCTGCCTTGAGTGCTGTGAGTAGAACTTTCTGAGTTTTAATCTTTTACTTAAAAGCTGACAGTTACTCTTTCCCAAGCATGAGCCTTCTAGAGTTGGGTCTGGTTCCTAATTCTATGCATGTAATATACTTATATGAAGAGAAAACATTCATTTAGAATAATAGAGGGCAGTGTCATTCAACTGAATCTATAATGGGCAGTTGGATGAGAAATAGTAGTTAACTCACGAGCTGTTGCACACACAGGGTATTACGGAAAGGCAAAAGTCTGCCCAGAGGGATTAGCATAATGGCAGGAAGAGAACTTACTTGTTAATCTAACAGATCTGATGTTGAGGTGACTCCATTGTAACATCACAATTATTACTGGAAAAGAATTATTCAATGGGTAGTATAAAAATGTCATGGGTGCTCCTTCCAAAGGAAAGACTTGGTTTCCATTTGTATCTATAAGTGGAAGTGATCCATCCTGTTACAAAGAATGTTCCGTTTCCTTCCCATGCACAGTTTGGGGGTTTTGTCAGAAATGATGTTTTCATGGAGAGAATGCCTTCCTCTGACTCACACACAGCTGCCAAAGCTAAGCTAAAGCTCAGGCTAGAAAGGAAGAGGGGCTCAGCCTCATACTGGCTCCCCAATGCTAACTAGGATCACATAAAAAGCAGTCAGCATTTTCTTACAGAAATGACTGAGAATAAGTGAACCATACAGAATTCAACTGGTGGTGCATTTTCAGTTGAAGAGATTGAGATGTTGGTCAGCAGAATCTGTGATCACCTTCTGAAACATAGTCAGGGTTTTAAGAAAGGGAGAATTCAGAGCTGGAATAGAGTTCATGGAAGTGTCTGTTTAGCACATACAAAGTCCCGAGTTTGAGCCCCACTATAGCACTTACTAAAGGGAGAATTTGTTATCTCAGCCAGGTAGTCAGGAGTCTATGGAAGACAGTTTGAAAGAGAATGACAATGATCATCCAAGTCAAATGGACTGTGAGATGGCTCAGTGGTTAAGAGCACTGGCTGCTCTTCCAGAGGACCCAGGCTTGATTCCAGTCCCCGGGGATCTGACACCTCCCCGTGTCCTTCACAGGCACCAGGCAGGCACTCTTACATGTAAAATAAAATAAACCTAAAAACCAAACAATCAGCAGGCTGTGTTCTTCCCAGGTTACTGACAGGAGACTCACCAGCTCATAAACAGCCACAGCATGTCCTGTATCACTCATGGTATTGAGAAATAAATAATAAATTATATGTAGTTTTAATAATCATCATATTCACTAAAAGCCTTTTGTCTATTTCATTAAGTTTGAGTTCACCCTTCCCTCTCGATGCTATTGAGTGTTTGAAAAGACAAACCCTGCTTGACTTAGGGGACCAAGGGGATTGGGAGTGCTACTTCACCCACCCCCCACCTCAGCCCTGCCCTTCATCAGGTATACTAAACCTCATAGAGACATAGTCCATTTTCCATTTTGATCCTAGTTGTCTTAGCTGCCACAGACTTTGTGCTCTTCCCAGAAGATTCCCCCAAGCATTTGTTACAGGCTGAATTCAGTTCTCATCTCTAATAATTCAGGTTGTAACTGTATTTGGAGATATGAGCCCCAATCTCAAAAGCCAAAAGCCTCTCAAATGTTGAAATCTCAAAGGATCAAAATCTTGAAAATATATTTTTGGAACAAGTAAATTTAAATAATTCTTTTATGGATGTTTACTTACATTTTAAGTGAGGAGGAATTTGAGAAACAAAAGAGTATGGCAGAACACCACACAACAAAATAGATATCGGCATACATGTCATTGCAAATACACACATGTGAGCTAAGAATGGTCTCCTGGGCTTAACAGTTATAAGCACACGAATTATGTTCATAAAGGCATAGGTCTAAAAGCAAAGTACAGAAATGTGTATGATGATGGGTGTTAATCATGTACACCTCACTTTATAACTGCCACCATCTGAAATGTCCTTCTCTATAGTTCATTTTTAGATGACCAACTCCAAACTGTAGTGGGTCACCATTGCCCATTCAGTTCATCCAAAGAGTTGAAACTGCATTGCAGGAATTTTTTAATCTTGAATTGCACATGTGTCGCATGTATAGGAAGAATGTGTCTTTTTTTGTTGGGTAATTTTTCTGCTTTTGTGTACACAGTCAACAAAGTCAACATGTAAGCTGGGCACGATTGTGTGAGCCTCGAATGCCAGCACTGGGGAAGCTGAGGCAGGAAGAGTGACATTTGAAGACAGCCTATAGGACAAAGCAGCTTCAGGCCATCCTCAGCTATGGTGAGATCCTGTCTCTACACAGCAAAGAGTCACCATTGTAGTAACTCACTGAGTCAAATTTTCAAAAACAAAATGTATAAGCCAAATTGAAGTTCTCCAAGAATCTTACTGCATGTGCATACCAATTATCTTAGAAATGACATGAAGATGAAACACATAGCATGGCAAATTATGCAAAAATAGCACTGACAATTTTAAATAGTGGAGGGTAAGTTTTTTGGGGTGAGGCCTGAAAAGAACTAAAAAGTCAGTTGTTGTGGGATGTCTTTCTGTACACTATGAACACATGTTGTTCCCATTGGTTAATAAATAAGCTGCTTTGGCCTATGGCAAAGCAGCTTAGAGGCAGGCGAGAAATCCAAGGAACGTGTAATGGGACGCAGATAAAGCCACAGAACATGTGGCTATATGTAGATAAATAAAAATGGGTTAAGATGAGAGAGCTAGCTAGCAAGAAGCCTGCCATAGGCTACACAGTTGATAATTAATATAAGCCTCTGAGTGATTATTTTATAAGCCGTCACAGGACCACAGGGCCAGGTGAGACTGGAGAAACTTCTGCTACAGTCAGTTGTCCTATGAAAAAGTGTGTTATACAGTTATTAAAGAATTGCGATTGCATGGAGGCAGGCCGGTGGCTAGAGGAATGTGATATAAACACATTTCTTACCTGAAATTCTCATTGTTGTCGTATTGTGTGGCTAATCCCTTCCCTAGAATTTATCTCCACGCCCCTTATAGGTGTACCCATGGGATTTTGCCTTTTAATATTTTGGTGTTGAGGAATTTTGTTGTTCAAGGTTGTGACTTTCTAGAACCCATCCTAGACTTTCAGAGTGCTAGCCTTTACTGAATTTAGACCTTTAACAGCTGGGACTGTATTGCTGTGGATTGTGCCTTTGGGTATTTGATAGGCAAGGCTTTAAAGATGATGCCACAAGAGTGGCCCCACATGATTGGTATCCTTAGAAGAAGAGATTGGGATGCAGCCACACTAAGGTAGACCATGTGAGGAGACAGGGAGAAAGCAGACCATCCACAAAGGAGGAGGGAGGCTCAGGAGACATCAGCCTGCTCACACTTAGAGTTTAGACCACTAACCTCCTGAAGTGTGAGGAAACATATTTCTCCTTTATATACTTTATGACAGCCGTAGCAGATCAGTGCAGCACCCTCTCTGCTACCTGATCTCTGGAGTGTGGAGACAAGGGCAGCTGTGTCTGGTAAACACACACAAAGGCCAGAGTTGGCCCACATCAAGCCCAAACTCTGGCTTAGTGTTTCTAAGATCCTCTTCCATCTCACCTGTTCTGAATCCCACATGGCCTCACCTGTTCTGTATCCTGCAGGGTACATGACCGCATCTATTCTGTATCCCACACAGCCTCATCTGTTCTGTGTCCCTCAGGGTGTACAGCTTGACCTGTTCTGTATCCCGCAGGTGCATGTCCTCATCTGTTCTGTATCCTGCAGGGTGCAGTTCTTACCTGCTGTGTATCCCACAGGTGCACAACCTCACTTGTTCTGTATCCTGCAGGTGCACGACCTCACCTGTTCTGTATCCCGCAGGTGCACAGCCTCACCTGTTCTGTATCCCGCAGGTGCACGACCTCACCTGTTCTGTATCCTGAATGGTGCACAGCCTCACTTGTTCTGCATCCCACAGGGTGCATGGTAGTCAGGCACGTCTCCACACTGTCATGTTCTCTGCCCCTCCCAAGTGCTCTGCAGTGTTCTGCTCTTGGTTGAGGGATCCTGTTTCTCCAGAGTGGGGGTCCCTCTTTGTTCTTCCACCTGCCTGGCCTCCAGGGCCTATATTCTGACTGCTCATCTTCTTCTATATGCTCTCCCTCACTTTATAATTTGTACAGTACAATTTTGGGGTTCAACTTTCCTTTCTTTCTTTTTTTAACAGTCCACCCAATTGAAAAAAATTGAAGTGGCTTACAGAAGTCATAAAGTTCAGCAAACCCATAATTTCAGCACAGGAGAGGAAGGAGAGTAACGGCAAAGCTATAAAAGGAGCCGTTTGGAAACAAACTGCCGAAAGCTGCGTCTTGCTGTACATTTGGCTCCCTTGAAGAAGCCATCTGAGAAGGGAGACTTTACAGCTCCGAGACTCACACTCTGTACAAGATGGAAACAGACTGATTGCTCAGGAGAAGGATAATTGTCCTTGGGACTGCCAAAGAAATGTAGCTCTCCCGAGAGTTCTAGAACACTTAACATAAGGAACAGCCTCGTCGGTGCCTGACTGGTAATGAGATTGGATGCATGTTCTCACAGTTAAACGAAAGTCTAATTCAGCAAGGGCCACTGCACAGGGTTGTTAGTTACATTGTCACCGCTGTGACAAATACCTGAGGGAAACAGTGTGAAGGAGGGTATGGTGATATTTTTCTTTTGTACCAAAATGTTAATTGTATGTTAAT